>CAXKVX010001966.1:0-85628 GCA_964058865.1 Eleocharis quinqueflora | reverse complement strand
AAATCCTAAACATAAATCTCAGTTAAAGGCTCTAATCTTCTAAAACTTAAAAACTAAATCCTAAACAATAAACCTGAAACTCTTAATTGTAAATCCTACACCTTAAACCCTAAACCCTAAATTTCCATGGAAATCTCCAATTTGAGATGAAATATAGAAAACTTACTTTAACAACTCTTATCTCGAACTTGGTACTTTTGCTCGAGCCTTTTGCCTGAAAATATTGCCGCAACGCACTGTACAAATGTATACAAGTCCAAATAAGTATAAAATAATTATAATAAAAGCATTAAAAATTATACACAAGAAAACTTACGCATTCAATGCCCTAACAATTTCGAGCATGTTTTTCGTTTTGTTTTGTGGATCAATCTCATAAATTGTTGCCGTTGAGATTTGCAAAACCAAAAGATACCAGTGATTGCTACAATTCAAATTTAAGAAAGTTAGTATGAATTCATATTAAGTGATTGAATTATCGAAAAGTAAGAAGACTAACTGTTCAATGTACGGCAAAAATATCAAGGATTTTGGGTCCTCAATACCAATGAAGAAGTTCTTAATGTAATTGACAGTGGTGGCATAATTCTCAATTACACTTGTTCCCGAGCACGAGGCGAGATCAAGAAAGAGAAACTTTGAGACTAACTCAAATTTCCAAAGATAATGTGATAAACACGTGTGTGTATAAATGAATATTGGAATTATATATGTATTAAGTATTAACTATAATCTAATTGCATAGAGAAGTGTGAATATTCTTACTTGCACCATATCTGAATAAGCGAGACACTTAGCCAACGACCCGGCTTGAGAATGTCAATTATCTCAGTAAGTGCCACCAACTACACATCATCGATGCCGAACAACTGCTTGTCGCCAATTGTGAAGATAGCTTGATCCTCCGGTTGCGACATCAACTATATATTAAATTTGCCCTTAGTGAAATTGTAACAATATTGAAATTTTATTCATTTTACGAGGAACAAGTTAAATGTGTACCGTATTGTAAAGCTTTAAGCTAGATGGATCAAGAAGCAGCAAGTACTCAACGGGAAGAAGGTGAGGCCTTTGATTAATGTTCGTGCTTGCACTTGATGCCTTTTCTCTTTCCTTCTCAGGTGCTCGAGCCTGTGCTAAATCATATGAGTACAAAATCAATTTAAAAATGCAAAAAATTAGAGTTTAGTTGATTTCTTATACCTTCTCATTAGGACACAACTCTACAAAATATAAAGGCCAACAGACGGGATAAGTGACTAGGACACCAACGTCATACAAATCGTCTGTTGGATAAGGCACTTTGACTCCTTCTTGACCTACAATAAGTGACTATTATAGTTGATTCATTACCTAAAAGACTAAAAAGACTTGATATGGTATACTTTAATTCATTACCTGGAATTACTGTATCTATTGTAACCCTAACTGTATCAGGAGGAAGGGGCACGTTGTGAATGGTCGAAGCATATGGAAACACAGTACCATGAGCCACCAACGTTCTACCTTCATCCGCCGGATCATACAGGTTGCACGGTGTGGCGACCTAAAAGCAAACTTACAAGAATTAATAAAATACTACTAATTCAACGCAGACAATAACAGATAATATATAAAACATTTCATAATGTATAAGTAATAGATATAAGGAGTGAAAAACGATAACCTTGATGTCCTCGGCTCTCCAACGAGAATAGCTACCATGCATCAGCTCGGGAGGGGGCATATTGGCCTGTTGGTAAGCAAAGTGCAGCATCGCACTCATGTTACCTGATCTGAGCATGTACTTCTGCATACTCAGAAATTGGGACTGCAATTGTTCATACTCATCCCGAGATACGCATCTGTCATGTGTAGGCCTCCTCCTCGGCCCCTTTCCGTACACATCCTTGAGCCCCACCGTATTAGGGTAGCCCCGCACCCTACCTCCATGCTCCTGGGTCCCGAGAGCGGTAGTAAGTACATCGTGATGCCGATGCTCTTGGAACGCCCCTTGAGAGGCTTCTGTGGATTTTGCTACCTAAGATTAATTAAAACAAAGTAAGAATAGTATAGAACAATGAGTTTATAAATTGAGAAAAGTGTGAAGAAAAATATAGTACCGCTCGCTTAGCGACCTCTCTCGTTGCCTCATTGACGATGACATACTCACCATCCTTTACTCGTCTGGCATGAGATCGGAGGAATGTCAAACTTCTATCACCGATGGAGGAGCTAATCACCTCCGAGTCATCTCCTAACACATTAACAATATAGAAATATTAATTAGTCATAACTTAGTCATCTCCTAACACATTAACAATATAGAAATAATGTAGAAACATTAAAAATAAATACCATCTCCAATTCTGATAACATCAGTGGCTTTCCAACTTTTCCTTGCGCTTTTAATACCACCCGAACCAGTCGTATGGTGGTGCACCATTTTGTCTGCATTTTGTTTATTACGGTGACGTAGCGCCTACAAATAAGAAATCAAGATATATAATAGTAAATATATTGATAATTTGTCAGTTTACAATTGAAATTACAAAATTTAATCAGAGATATCAGAATATACCTAAAACTCATCGCTGTGCGTGTAGGCAACAAAGTTCTGCCACTGCTGCTCGGTAATCGGTTCTCCTTTTTTCATAGGAGTCAACAGATTATCTCGATAGATGTATTGTTGCCTTAGTCTAACCTTCCAAGCTTTCCAAAGCTCGTCCATTTTTGCAAGGACTTTGTTTTTCCGGCTATCATCAGGAATGTTCCAAGTCTCCTATAAAAAAACAACATAATTGGAATGAATATCAATACTACATATATTAAATATTAGAAACAATAAATTTTAGGTTTTTAGAGTATAAGATTAGACCTTACTTTCTTTTCAAAGACTCTTCTTTAGGTTCTTATCAAATTCTTCCCAGTGTTTAATGTCGCAGGGCACGTGTGATCTAACAAAAACACCGAGCCATGTCGTCCAATCTTTGACCATATCTCCCGTGGCTACGCCGTTCTCATCAAACTCGATATACTTGTCTACTTTCTCTTTTTTATCTCCTCCTGCTACCAGAGCCGCTAGCTTTGCCTGATGCACCATCGGAAGACATGGCTGCTAATATGAAAATGATAGAATTATATTAGAAGAAATCACAATTAATCACAAAAACCCTAAACTCTAATTTGGTACAATTTCAAAATCATTACACAATTAATATTACTCGTGCACGTACATTGCATGTCACAATTACATTACTCAAGCAAAATTTACTCTAATTTAAACCTAATTTAACCCAAATTTAACCCTAATGTAAACTCTAATTTAAACCTAATTTAAACTAATTTAAACCTAATTTAAACTAATTTAAACCTAATTTAAACTCATTTAAACTAATTTAAACCTAATTCTACTCTAATATAATGTTAATATACCTTCGTAGTGAGAGAACGAACACGAGAGGAGACAGCAAAGGAGCTGCGAGAGAGAGGCGCAGGAGATGAGGCAGCGGCAGCGAGAGGCGGGGCAAAGATAGCGGCAGTGAGAGGCGTGGCAGAAAGGTTGGGGCAGCAAGGCGGGGCTGGGGCTGGGCTGAGAGAGAGAGAGAGGGGGCTAGGGGCTCTAGAGATGGCTGGCGCGAGATAGGGTTTCTGTGCACGCGGGAGGAGAGTAATTTCGAGAAAACAACTATTATAGCGGCCTTCTTGAAGAAGCCGCTATAATAGGTCTATTATAGCGGTCTTCTTGAAAATGCTGCTATAATAGATCTATTATAGCGGCCTTCTTTAAAGGACCGCTATAATAGATATGTTATAGCGGCTCTTAGCTACAATCCGCTATAATAGCTTCAGAGGAAATTGCAGAAATGCCACTCTGAAGCTATTATAGCGGCATTAGTGGGTATCCGCTATAATAGGGAGGCTATAATAGATCTATTCTGTGGTAGTGTTTCCATCCAATTCGACCCCCATCCAATTTAACTCGTAAGACGAGTTGAAGCTAGACATGATAATTCAAAGAGAAAATTTTGTCTGTGCCATGCAAAGCTGAAGAAATTTCAGAAATATCATCGAGTAACGATTTTTTCATATTTGCCACTCAAAATCGCTGCTACCTCATTTTTTGCCACTTTTTTTTAAAAAAAAAGACAAAAATGCTCCTGCCATGACTTCTTCCCCCTATGTACCGACACCAGTTGGCCTCCCCTTCCTCAAAAACGATTTCGGAGTCAATTACGACATCCTTCGAAGCGACACCAGTGGCGAGGTCGGTGGTAGTCGGATGAACTCGAACCTGAAGTAGCCATGATAGAGACAATTTTGTCTTTTTGAAAAAAGTGTCAAAAAAGAAAGTAACTGCGATTTTAAGTGACAAATATGAAAAAATTCGATTCGGAATGGCATTTCTGATTTTTTTTTGCAAATTTAAATGGCACAGAAAATTATCCCTATTTCAAAATCCAATTTGATTTTACCAAAGATGGTATGTAAACCCAACGATCCCAACTTGAAATTGAATGAAATTGAAATATATATATCTAAATGTTGAAGTAATTGTTGTAATAATAATAACTTCTACTACGAGTAATAATGACAACAATGTGATTGTGATGATCTAGAAGATCAAGAGAGGAATAAAGAACTAAATTCAAGAATTTTGGAAGAAGAATTTGGGTTTAATAAAACTTTATTGAATTCTTAGGAAGAGTTTACAGAACTAACTAAAAAGAAGAGAATAAGAGAAGTTTATTATGTGAAATCAACCATAGTTCTCTTCATATCTCTACTGCTTTTATAGTCACTAGTTATAGGCTCGCGTTCCGCACGAAAAAGTTAAATTCTATACTTTTGTATTACGACAGCAAAATTTATATTGGATCTAAATTAGAGCACAAATAAAAAATACTACGGTCAACCTTTCGTACCTAGAAAATAAAATAATTTTAAAAACAGCAGAGGAAAAATACTACGGTCATGCGCCATGCCGCCATGCGACATGCATCATACGTCATGCATCTTGCATCATGCTTCATCCGTCATTCCTCTAATGTCTTGCGACTTGCAGCGTCATGCGTCATGCATCATGCGACATGCGTCATGCGCCATGCGCTATGCGACATGCGTCATGCGTCATGCGTCATGCGTCATGCGTCATGCGCTATGCGTCATTCCTCTAACGCTATGTTGCACGGGTGCGGGTGCGGGTATCGTATCCGATACGATGCGGGTGCGGGGATACGTCATTTTAAAAAAAACTAGGATACGGGAGTATATATAGAATAATAAAAAAAATCACATTATATATTAAATTGTTTGATTTTGTTTACATTCAACTACCACTATAGATGCATGTTATCCAGTATTTTGTTCTAAAATAATAATATATATTGCTATGTAGGTTTTAGAAGTAATTAAGATTAAATTAAGTTTGTTCTGTAAGAATTCAAGATACTGCTATAATTTAGTATATTTTACTGTAGGAAACAAAAGATAGAATATCCTAGATGATAAGTCAAGATTATAAAGCTCTTTCTTAGCTTTCCAACGCACTTTGAATCAGCTTAATCGGAGTTCGAATGAAGAACTTATGACCAAAATACTGACTGTTGCGTACTGAAACGTATCCCAGCCGTATCTTGTGTCGTATCCCAGCCGTATCATGCCGTATCCCAATATTAAAATAATGCGATACGCCACTTGGAGTATCCGGTGCGTATCGCACCCGTATCGCACGCGAATCCGTGTCGGATACGTATCCGATACGCGGTGCGGCATGATTTTGAAGTATCCAGGCAACCTAGCTCTAACGTCATGCGACTTGCGTCATGCGTCATGCGTCATGCGTCATGCGTCATGCAACATGCGTCTTGCGTCATGCGCTATTCCTCTAACGTCATGCGACTTGCAGCGGCGCCATGTTGCGCCATGAGTGTATTAGATTAGATTATATATTACAATAATAAAATTATAATAAACCGTTTAAATAATACAAAAACAAAAAAAGGCAAAAAATATGGAAAGAGCTACAATGATTTACTGTAGCGGTGAACAGTAATAGAAAACAGAAAAGAAAAGGCAAAAATTCTGAGAAAAGCTAAAGTGATTTACTGTAGCACTGAACAGTGAAAACAACTGTGGAAATGAGCAGTGTCGCAATGTTGCGCCATGAGTATACACAATAATAAAATTATAATAAATCGTTTAAATAATAAAAAATAAAAAAAAAACAACGGAAAAAATCTGAAAAATAAAAATCTACAGTGATTTTACTATAGCGGTGAACTGTGGAAATGAACAGTGTCCCAATGTTAGAACATGATAAATGTTCTATTAGGCGATTTTACAGCTCAATTACAGTTAAAAGAAAAATAAAACGAAAATAGAAGAAAAAGACAACTCTGACAACAACGGTCTCGACAGTGATCTTCCTAACAGCTTCCTAGGTCTCCTCCAATTCAGCCACGACTGTCTTCTTCATTTAACAGCTTGGCCTCACTGTTAGTGACACATTTTATGTTGGATTAAACTCATATTTTGTTTGACAATTTGCAAAATAATTAAAGTACTAATCTTGCACATGAGTTTTGATGAAGATGTAGGTTAAAACAGGTACATACCAATGTCAAACATGCTCAAACATACCCTGGACAAGTCAAGGCATGCTCAAGTCATCAAGAAAAGGCTTCAATGTGCAAAACAGAGCATCTTTACCATAACGCTTCAAGACTCGTTATAACGAGTCACCAAGGCGTTATAACGGGTGCCCAAGGCGTCCTAATGCCTCAGGAGGAGAGAGAAGCTGTAAGAGCTGGAATTTCCCGAAGCTTGCGTTACTGTAACTCTTCAGGAAGGTGTTACAACGAGTCACCACCCGTTATAACGAGTGAGCAAAGCATTATAACGGGTTCCTGAAGAGTTGGCCCACAAGACAGTTTCACTAGGGCACATCTGGCAGAAGTAAAAGGCGTTATAACGCCTTGTCCAAGCCGTTATGGAGGGGTTGTAATGCCAGGAACAATTTTGAAGGATCCAAGATCCCAAGAAGTGCTCAGCCTATATAAATGATGCAGAAACGAACCAGCAGACTATCAAATAATTCTCAAAAGCTTCCAAGCATCAAATTGAGCACAACAAAGAGACAAATTCAAGTCTCCTCCAACTACCTAACCTAGAGAGCAATTCGGATAGCTAATATTCTCTTATTGTTTATTCGAGAACAAATCCTTAGCTAATTTTAGCCTTTGGTGCATCACATTTGTGTTGTCAAGTGATGCATTCTTGTCCTTGATTGTGTTGTCATCGAACCTTTTTACCGTGTATTGTGATGTTGTCCCGTATATTGGTCTAGGAGAAGAAGATTGACTTGCTTATGTAGAAGTCAAAGATCGGCTCCGCACTTTGTAAAAGAACACTCGTTTATAATGAAATCGGCCCGAAAAAAAGATTTTATTTCGAGAGACCCGTGGGCGTAGGCCTAAGTTGATTTGATAGGCCGAACCACGTTACATAGCGTGTTCTCTTGTTTATGATTGCTATCTCTTCACTCTCCCTCTCTTTATTACTTTGTTCTTTGTTATTTTGTGATTTGTTCAATTACTTCTTGAAATAGTTTGCTCTATTACTTAGCTAGATGATTAAAATCTAAAAGCTTTAACTTGAATTGAAAATACTTCCGTCTAATGATTTGATCTTAGTCTTGCGCTTTAAACCACAACTCTAATTCTAACATTTTATAACATAATAATGTTTCTCTTTCTCCAACGGCTCTAACTACGACCCATTTGTATCCATAACTGCAGTACTCTGTTTCATAAGGCCCAGTTCTTGATATCTTCTCTTCAGGTACTTGAACGGAATTAATTAATGGTTTCCTTCAGAGACAACAATTCAATTGCTGACAGTGATTGCATAATTTGTATATTGAAAGAACTAACAAATTAGTTTTTTATTTGTATTTTTATATCATGTTGTAACTGTCATAGTAAAATAGTTTGATCTCATGTTTGATATTAAATGATAAGTTTAATACAATTTATATTAGATTTTTCTATTAAAACAATTATATAAGATAGAAACAATATTTAATAGATACATATAATTTTTCAAAATTTTATTTACTACATTATAGTGGTATATTATATAAGAATTGCAACGTCTTTTCTGTATTTGACGTTGCATGTATCATATCTCACATATATAATAAGTCACATCCCAACATAAATATATCATAATTTAATATCATTAACAACTCTTTTTCTAAAAAAAGAAAATTATTACTAACATGGTGCATCTATTATAGTAGGTATTAATAGCGATTTTTCTGTACAGTCCCCTATAATAGAGTGCATCTATTATAGCAGACTCTATGTACCTTTAGCAGCCCCTCTATTATATCCCTCTTAAACCGTTATAATAGATCTTAGAAATTCGTTATAATAGCTTATTTCTGTTGTAGTGATCATACAAAGCCACAATTTATCACTATCAGGATTTTAGGCTTTAATACCGGCAAAATTGAGCCTTTAATAGAGGACTAAGCCCTGCTATTAAAGGGGGACTATAAAAGGTTTGGAGGGTCCGCTATAGATTATTGGAGCATCTATAGCGGACCTAACAGAACTACCGCTAATAAATCTTCCTTATTTTATGTTTAAACTTTCTATAGCGATAGCGCCCTAATTAGGTCTGCTATTAAAGATACGAATTAAAATATGTTTATTGGGATTTTCTGTGGCTAGTCCCAATTTACTAGCCATATAAAATCAACATTCATGCACACACATATATAGCAAACAATAATATATAACAAATACATATACATTCATTTATCGTAACAACAATTGTTTCAAAAAAAAAACACAACTACATAATATATTTTCAAAGTATAACATGCATGTATCTCAAAGTTACAAATTTTAGCTAATAAATTCGCAAAGCATTTGTTTTACCTGTGCAATTTCGCTGTCTGAATAAGATTGCGGACTTGGGCAAAGCTCCTGCATAAAATAAATAAAAAATATGTTATGCTTGTTTGTAACTTAATTACAAACAAAGTTACAACAAAGCATGTGGATGCGCGCATGCAGTGCCTTGGGAAGCGCAGGAGCGCCTTGGGATGCGCAGGAGCGTCTAGGGACGCGCAGGAATATATTTAAATGAAGAGAGTGTGTTTTGGGATGCGCAGCAGTACAAATATATTATCGGTTGATACGAAAAAATCGGCGATATAGTTTTTAACGCCGATCATTATGAAACAACTGGTGATAAATGCTAATTTTTTTACCGGTTTGTTGTTATAAATCAGTGATAATGTCTTTTTTGCCGGTTTGCTCTACCGATCAGTAATAAATGAGCGAAACTAAAACCTTTTTTCATAGTAGTGTCTGTTCCATTGAAAAAAGGAGGTAACCCAAGATACAATTTATTAAGTCGTTGATTTCCTTTGTGTACAGAATATTTCATGAACTAAAAGTGCTAAAGGCAAACTCCATAGATAGATGTAACTTTTAGTTACTATGTTGGACCTTCTCTTCATTTGGATTTTGGAACAAAAAAATTCAAATACAGGGGCTTCTTCTTAAATATGAAAAACCTAAAAGTTCACGGAATTCCTTTCCACCATATCAGCTCCAACTCCATTTCAGTTCAATGTCTATTTGTCAAGATATGGTTCTTCTTTTGCTTAAAAATCCTTGGTATCAAAATGATTCTTCATGCTTTTTTCCTGATCTGGCACTCTTCTTTTGTCACACCTTATCCTCTATTTTGACAGGCAGGTGGAGATGCATGCTTCGGGGAGGCACCCAGAGATGACGATGAGCTTCGTGAAATCAGTCGCCGCACAAAGGGTTATCGTGTTTGCAACATGCTTGAAGGTGGAGTTACACCTCTCCACACACCACAAGAGCTCGAGGAAATGGGGTTCCATATAGTGTTGTATCCTCTCACCACCCTTTATGCATGAATCTACACGTGCGTTGGTTGATGTTTTGAGTGTGTTGAAGGCTGAAGGGACAACAAGGGAAATGTTGGGTTCTCTTTCAACTTTTGAGGACTTCAACAAGTTGATTGGGATGGAGTCTTGGTTTGAGCTTGAAAGGAGGTACTTAACTTCGAGGTGAAGTGGACGGTCTTTGTTTCAGTTTGGTTTTAATTTTCCTCATCTTTTTAAGATGGCGATAATCTTCAATAAGCTGGCTTGCAGTTGGTATAATTTTCATGTGTGTGAATTTTCTTTTCTTTTCTTTTCTTTCTAAATATTACTTCTGTTAATTAAGGCGTTCATTTTCAGTCAATTAATTAATTTGAGATAACCGTAGTTAGTTTTCCTTTTTATTTATATGCTTGTTTTAGTAATTTTTCTTGCCATCTCTAAGCAATAAATGTTAGGAAATCTATCTTTCATAATAATGTGCAGAGAAGTTCCGTCTATGTAACTATGCAAGTAGTGTTTTTTTTTTTAACAAGAGCATATTCCAAACCAATTAATAAAATGAAAAAGGATACAATATGCAGTCACTAAGAAGTCAGATTTGATAAATTTACGGTGCTGATGTACCCCACAAATTCCTGTCAGAGAGTATATCATGCATGATATTCCTGACGTTCTTCGGTAATTAATTTTCAAATAGAAGAACAAAAATATTGTGAATTGTAGCTGTCGTAGTCCCATATTAATTTCATTAAAAACCAGCCACTATTGGATAATGGGACCTACACAAATATAGAGCATCCAATCAAACACGAGGCAATCTCACCTTATCCACACTTCCACCACAATC
Organism: Eleocharis quinqueflora; assembly: GCA_964058865.1. Classification (NCBI taxonomy): domain Eukaryota; kingdom Viridiplantae; phylum Streptophyta; class Magnoliopsida; order Poales; family Cyperaceae; genus Eleocharis; species Eleocharis quinqueflora. Next base: position 74,868 of record CAXKVX010001966.1, on the reverse strand, counting down.
CCTCTTTCCATGCTGATTCTCTCTATACCACATCATACCTCTATTTTTTCTCTCTAAAAACTACCAAAAAGAACCATCAAGCTCCCAATTGAGCACACTACCTCTCAAAAAGATGGCGTCTACTGGCTCAAGTCTGCTGAGTGCCATTTCAAGTGCAACCGCTGCTACTGTAAGTGCCAAATTGCCAGTAGTTAAGGCCCAGCAGGTACGGGTTCCAGAGACAAAGCAAGTCGATGGTCGGAGAGCGGCACTTCTTGGTCTTGCTGCAGTTGCACTTACTGTAACAGCAGTAACACCATCGGCCAAAGCAGACATAATTGAGGAGTATCTCGAGAAGAGCAAGGCTAACAAGGTTACATTTGTTCATCATCTAGTTGATCACTCTGCTGTACTTTATTCATCATAAAATCTCAGTTCTTGGATGTGCTACCATATTGATATTATTAAGAAAAATTCTCTTGTAGGAATTGAATGACAAAAAGAGATTGGCTACAAGCGGTGCAAACTTCGCACGTGCATATACTGTTGAATTCGGCACATGCAAGTTCCCCTATAACTTCACTGGCTGTCAAGATTTAGCTAAACAAAAGGTTCAACTCTAGAATCTTACTATTTCATTTATACCAAAAATGCACTATAATACTAGAATATTTACTATGGATCTTATATATTTCTCATTCAACCATTTTTACTTTTCCATTGACAGAAAGTGCCATTCATCTCTGAAGATTTGGAGATTGAGTGTGAAGGGAAAGAGAAATACAAATGTGGATCCAATGTGTTCTGGAAATGGTGAAATTTGTAAAATTTTAAGTATCTGAGATTGCTTACTAGTTGAATGAATCCATGTTTATTTGGAAATAACCGTTGGGCTTAAATGTATATCCCTGAATTATTTTCCCTCCTCTTTTTCCCATATCTAATTTTGGTTTCATGAATGCATGTAAATGATATTGTCTTGCGTTAATACCTGCATATCTCGCTCTCTTAAACATTAACCATGTTTCCTGAAGAGGATTGTATGAGTACTTGAATCAAGCATTTGTTGGTTTTTTTAGCAATTACTGTACACACACCAGGACTGGTACCGACCAGCCATAAGCCCATCACCCACTGCATGGATCTCGAATTCTGGATTAAAATACATGTAAGAAAGGAATGCAATTGTTGGCCTATAATATTCCTCTAGAATAAATATTATTCTAGAAGTTTTTGTGATAACAGAGATTAACTTCAAAATAAGATCTTTTGTAAAATTCATGTTTGAATAAAGGCCTGTTGCAACAATAAAGGCCTGTTGCAATAATTTCAACAATCAGATACTGATATTTATTCAGTGTATGTGTTACAGAGAATATTCGTTGCTGAATATATAATTGATAAATCGTATTTGAAGCATAAAATACTTTGGGCGAGCTAGGTTGCGAACAAAAAAAAAAAATATATAATAGGCTGCAATTCTTCGAATTTGGAACATCAGTTGGAGTAGTTGCAAAGAAGCTATAGCTGATTGCTTCAATCTTTGTGCATTACGATTTTATAGTTCTGAATTAAATATATTTCATATGAGAAGAAGTTCCAAAATTTTTACTTGCTCTTTAATTGGTATCGAGCTAAAGAGGAAATTGTCGGTTCACTTAAGTCAAACAAAAACTGAGAGAATATATTTATATATTTGAACAACTAATTGATATAGCAACTAATTTATCCTTATTAAGTATATTCACTGTCCTTTCAAGTTTTAAAGATGCGAGCATGCACCAGTGCGCATATGCATGCGCTCTCATGCATCTACATACAACGGTTGATCAAAACATCAAACACAGACCCCGATCTTGTGTTCATTTATCTTAGTTAGGACCTATGTAACATAATCACACCTTGTAATCACAAATAATAAAATTTGGGGGTACAAACCCCCATATTTTTCTCAAAAAAAAAACTTCAAATACAGATGCAATGCGCAGTAAGAAATTTCTTATAAATTCTACTAGTATAGTTTGATTAGTTACCTTCATTTTCACCACTTTTGGTATTCTGCTTAGTGTAAGTAACAACATTATCCAGTACTAGTGTAAAGAAATAAAGAGTCATCGATCATTCATATCTGCTATTCCATATATGCCATGAATTAATTGGTAATACAGCAGCAACAACAACAAAGCCTTTTGCCCCAAACAAGTTGGGGTAGGCTGCATTAATTGGTAATATAAAAATTAATTTATATGGATTGTACTGAGAGATGCTCAAACAAACAACTCCCAAAATGTATATCCTAGGATCACTTCATACCATCACAACAAACAATATAAAGACTATAAATTTTTTTTTTTGAGGTAATGACTATAAATTTTGTGGTATGTCTTTTCAATAGCAATCAGTAAGATAGTAAGAATTAAAGAACTGCTATAAAAATTTATCAGCTTTACATTGGGAGGATTTTGTTGAAAATTAAGGCACCCTGTTCTCTCATGCCACTGTATGATACTAAAATTGCTAGTCCTAATTAGACCGCTGCAGAAATATACTAATAACATAAATAATTCATCCTACAATTGCTAGCAAGGAATTTCAAAATTCTATCATTTCATTCTAACCTTGTCCGGTGTTATTTTTTCAACATGAGATAAAGTATATATAAAAAAATCTCTGAATTAAAAAAAAAAGAGATTATATGACCACTGGAAATAGTGATCTCAGGATCAGGAGTATATATAACACATGCACATAATATTATCTGATGTTGGCAATTTTGCAGCTCCAAACTACTAGACCAATCTCTTGGGCAATATCACCTCCCATATCTGTTCTGCTTCCAGATTCTATCAATACACAATCTAAGTAATAATATTCTTTAATATCTCCTTCCTTGGCTGAATCAAAATACTATAATAACATGCCATGCTTTCTTGAAATTCTGGTTAGAAATACATTTCGATTCAGTGGCATGTAACTTCAACAATACGATATCTTAAATTAAATATCACATAATAAAAGTAGCAGCACACATAAATTATTGAAGTTCACTAGTAATCGGTAAACTGAATAAGCTTCAAAACGAAACTTTATTTTATAGCCCACACCAGCACACATTTTATAACAAAACTGCTAACAGTTCAACTCATAGAGAACATAAAAAATTATTTAGACGCATTCCTAATGTCCTCTGCTATACTAATAGCATCCATGGAGATACCAGCCAAGCCCCTCTGTGCAAATCCAGCTAAGTATAATCCATAACATCCTTTCCACTGGTGTGGAAAGCGTTTCTTAGGAAATCCATTATCGTCCAGTGTTTCGTTACCATCCTGTAATTCATTCAGTTCTTCAGTTACCATTAATTTCTTTTAATCAAGATATTATAAAGAAATACAGAGTGAAACAAAATATATAGAATTCACATGTTTTAGAATAGATATTTATTCAAAAAGTCATTTGTACCTCGAGCCATTGGTTTACGTTACTCTTGTAGCCGGTAGCGAAAATAATTGAATCGAAGGACTCAGACTGTCCATCCTTGAATAGAACCATATTTTCAGCAACAGAAGATATTGGTCCATACACCTATATTGGTCAACAAAAAATATAATTTTCTGCAAATTAATTGCCCAAAATTTTGTGACATGCATGAAAGTGAGCATTTGAAAATTAAAATAATAATCCAACTGCTGTATTTTCTATGTATTGTTAGTTAGAAGCTCCATGATCTTGTTATGGCAAATGAAATGATAGAGAACTTACTATTTTAGGTATATCAGCTCAGAGAAAATTATTGTTTTTTATAATTTCATATAGCTCAGAGAACTTACATATCCATTATAATTATGTATAAAAGGCATTTATTTGTCTGTGTATGCTAGGTGTTAAATTCAAGAATGTACACGTGAACGATCGATTCAACATAAACAAACTCACATAGCGTATGCGAGACGAAAAACACACATGTTGTTCGCATTCATTGGATGCGAACATACTCATATGTGCATGCATGCATCCCGCCACTCAGGCACAGATACGAGTGAAAGCATGAAAACTTATATTCATGCATTCTTGCACAGATACGATTGGACGCATGAAACTGATACATCTAGTTTTCACATAACTAGCAAATTAAATTTGAACTATTTCACTTTTTCACCTTGATTTCGCCGTCCTTGATTTTCTGAACTGTGCCTACATCAATAACAGAAGACCTTCCTGTGCGTGCCTTCAGCACAAAGGGCCCTTCTCTTGGCCTCACGATCCCATAACTTGATAGATCACCAAATGTGAAACTTGCCATTGCCACAACAATTGTATCGACAAATTCGACAGGGAGATATTGCAGCATCTTCATCCCATGAAAAATCTGGTCTTTCGTCATGATATGGAACTGCATTCCACATAATAAAGCCTATGAGTCTTGGGAAACAAATTAATTTCTTTCTTACATGTAAGAATAATTAATGCAGTAGATCAAATATGGAAAAAAATATAATTTACTTTGTAATAAAGTTAAGTAACTTAAATAATTAATTAACTTGATCACAATCTCACCGGGTTTCTAACCACTATGGAGGTCTTGGCTCCATGTGTTGCAAGGTCATATGCAATTTCCATGCCGGAATTGCCAGACCCAACAACTAACACCCTGTTACCTTTGTACCTTGCCCCCGACTTGTAAAAATAAGAGTGAATGGCTTCTCCCTGGAAAGAATGCAATCCAGGGACTGCAGGTATGACACCTTCAGCATTTTCCCCTGTAGCCACCACCAAAAACCTTGATGAATATTCTTCAATTTGACCAGTTGCAGCGTTTCGTGCAACAACATGCCATGTCATGGTTTCCTTGTCAAAGGTAGCCGATGTGACGACTGTTTTGTATTTCGGAATAACCCCAAATTTTTCTGCATATTCGTCCAAATATCTGATAAAATCAGATTTTGATACAAAATTTGGAGCATGTCGGGGAAGCTTCAAGTGTGGTAGCTCACAGAATTCCTTTCCTAGGTGAAGGTTGAGGCAGTCGTAGGAGTTCTTCTTCCACATCGACCCGAGGCAATCCTCTTTCTCTAGGACTAGATTTGTTATCGAGTGGTGGTTTAGACAAGCAGCTGTGGCAATGCCAGCAGGTCCAGCTCCGACTATCACCACTTCTGTAGCCATTTTTCCCCTTATTGTTTAGCCTCTTTGTGTGTTTGTGTGTGTTATTGTTTAGCCTATTTGTGTGTGTTTTCTCGAGGGAAGATGTCCCGGTATATAGGCACCGCAGGGTGGAAAGTTAATGTAATGACGTACACGCTAAATACAATGTATCAGATTAGGGCAAAGTGACATGGTGCTAATTCTTACCGCAAATGAAACGGAAAAGAAAAAGAAGGGATGAATCTATTAATTGTAAGTTGGAAGTGTGTGCTAAATAGGTACATTGTAATTGTAGATGATATGGTGTTTGAATTTATTTCTACCCTAAATAAAGTGGAAAAAAGAAGGAAAGAAATGGTTTGAGTTCTGAGTGAATCGAAATTTTTACCATAATCCAGGGGGCGCAGCAAATCTTCTCACATGAAAAAGCTATGCTCATGTAGTGATCAGTGTAATACGGTGGCGTATCAGCATTGTTTTAGGGTTAGAAAACTAAAACGTGTTAACAAATCAACTTTTATCACGATTCTAACCAGGGGCGTAGCCATGTATTGCAGGGGTGGTCAGTTTCACGCTTTCAAAAACCTTTTTTCTTTTTTTTTTTTGAAGATGTACCTATGATAATATTATCATAGATATATGCACTTTGATAAAGAAAACATAAAAATAAACTTATAATTTCAAATTGTGTCCTGAAAGACATTTAAATATTTAGAAAAAAATTACAAAAATTCTTTGCAATGAAAAATTATTTAAATATATACAATATACATATATAACTCAAATTATTTAGAAAAAATAATCTCCTACTAGAATTTGCCCTATGAAACTCTGCTCAGCCCCTTATTCTAACAAAAAATCCCATTTATATTTGACGAGCATTGTTGCATATATGCGTATATATTTTCTTTATTATTCTTTTCAAGAGAGATGAATTGGAATAGTTATATTTGATGTTGCAACTTTTCAAATTGTATTTCATAAATTATAAGAGAATTGTAATTTTAATTTCATGAAATTATTTATGTTTTTAATGTCAATTATGAAATTGAACTTTGCTTTGTATGTATAAGTCTAAATGTTATGCTGACAAGGATTGTAATATTGCACAAAAGATCAATATCCGGGACTCCTCACTAGTAAATTTTGAACTAACGAACAATGTTCATGCCTAGCGCACTTAAGCTTTTCACCGCTGTTTTCAAGACAACCAAGAAACCGCCTACTCCACTCATTCAGGCGAAGTGCACAGCAACGGAAGGAAATTTTATAGTAGAAAAAAATTTACTAAAGTATTTTTTCATAAAGCAGTGGAGCGGCGTCGTGCGACAAGGAGTGTGAAGCATGAAACGGGAAGCGTGAAGCTTGAAGAGTGAAAAGCGTGTAGTGGGAAGCGACAAGCGTGAAGCCTCTTTACATGAAGCGTGAAGCAAGAAGCGTCGAGCACAAAGCGTCGAGCGGCAAGCAATTGGAGCGTGAAGCGTGAAGCGTGAAGCAGCGTCTTGCAGCTTGCAGAGCGTCATGAGGCTAGAGCGTGAAGCATGTAACGTGAAGCATGTAGCGTGAAGCGGCGTGCAACGGCAGAGCGGCATGACGCATGATGCATAACGCATGACGTCGCTACAACCTGCATGACGCAGGACGCTGCAAGTCGCTTAACGCATGCCACATAACCCACGCCGCTGCAAGTCGCATGATGCATGACGCTTGACGCAAGCCGCATGACACATGTACGTTTCAAAAACAAAATGTGTAAACGCAAACAGAATTTATTTCGCTCCGGTGTACTTTTCGTAAAATTTCACGTTTCGTGCTAAATGAAACGTGCAACACAAATTTTCTTGTTACGTGAACCAACAAAATGTTCAACATAACATCATAGTTCGTGCACATTTTGCACGTTTGACACCCCTACTAACAAACATTACCAATAAATAACAGAAGGAACCTTGGAAAGCACAAAGAACATATTTCAGTCGTCCAAATTTGATAAGATAATAATGGTCATTACATGGCTCGCTAATGACCGTATATAGAAAAATAATTTACTTTTCCACTTCATTAGGTCGTGTTATATTCAAGCAATAGAAAAATATACATTGATATTCAAGCAATTGGAAATATATATATAGTTTGCAATATATGGCCATTATCATGCATTTTGACATTCAATCCAAAAAAATATAATATTCCCATAGAATAAATCTATGAAAATAATTTGATTATAACAAAAATAAACTCATAAATAATCAAAATCGGAAAATTACATGTTTGCACACTGATTACAATAACATTACAAATAAAGTATCAACCTCTCATTCTCTTAGTCCCAAAAAGAAAAGATAAAAGGTGCTTTGCAAATGACAGCAATTTGTCAATAAAAATTCTAATGCGTATTTTCAAAATGAAAAAGGAAGCAAGAAGGGCGATATCAGTCGTTACCTGTCAGATTCATTAACAAATCTGCAAGTAATGAACTCATTAATCAAATAATTCCATGAGGTGGAGTACAAGACATCAGGATCAGGCAAGATAACATCAGATTCCTATTAACATTGAAGACACAATACACCAATACATGAGAACTAGTCATATTGAATATCTATGATATAGCGATCAAATGAGCATCACATATTGTGGTTGCTTTTAAACCTGATATTACTTTGTAGTTGCAAACATAATTCATTTCCTGATAATACATAACATATTTGAAAATCTGAATAATAATTCTCCCACCTCAGCTATTATGGAAAAGGGACGTTCGATCTATTACTGATACGTAAGCCTATATTATAATCACTCTTTACTTTTACGTTCTATTACTAAATAATTCAACACATGAAGTTAATAAATGGGGAATTATAGAATTGTGCTTACACTATCAACAACTATCACATCAACTGACTCAGTGTTAATCAAAGTATTAACTATGCTTAACGAACTTTCAGCACAAGCTGGATGAGTGGTGAGAAACTTAGTATCTACACCTATATTTCAACAAAGTAAGGATTGAATGCATTCTCTACATCTAGATATGCACAACATCCTGGAAAACAAAATGGAAAAAAAATTAGAAAAAAGGAAACTATTACAACAGACCAATTGTTTGGTTCATATAGGGAAACAATACCTTACTTTAAAACACTAACACTTGGTCACATAGTTTCTTTTTCTTATTGTAAATGCTCTGGTAATTCTTACAAACATGTTGGTCTTCATACTATATCAACTAACCATTAGAGTCCATTCAGATAACAGAAAAGATACATGTCAATGATATTGGCATCTCCAAAAGAAAGCATGTACATGACACATTTGTACCTCCCCTCTTCTTATCTTCTTTTATGTATGAAGAGCAAGAGTAGTTTTGCTGCAAGCTTCTTTTCCAAAAATTTCAACCACTCTCGCCAATAAAACCAGAAAATAAGAGAACAAAGAGGTAAAACAGACCACTATTCTTTTATCTCAGAATGCAAAATAACATTACAAGGAGGGGGAAAAACTAATCAGGATAACTAATTTATTAATTTAAATTGGTCATAATCAGAAAAATCTTATAAGATCAGGGAAAATATTGCCTAAAAGAATGTATCATGTATAGATCAGGGACGGAGAGAGAGAGATAGATGACAATGGAAAAGAAACTATCTTAACATCTACCAGTGGCAGGAAGAGCATTCGACGACAGTACCAGTGGCCACAAAGTCTATGGCAATGGCTGATTGATAGTTGTCTGGGCCATATGTAACAAGTTCCACCTACAAAGCTGAAATGCAAACCAAATAAAGAAAAACAAGTTACTTTTGAAAGGGAAGGAAAGTTATGCTGCCATAATAGAGGTATTTAAATAAATACATGGCAAAAAAGAGAAACTACAAAAATTTTGAAGAAACTGGCAACTAATAAAGAAGTTTGAAGTAAAATTTGAGGAAAAAATATGAAAGTTATTATCTGATTGAAGGGGGTAATTAAACCACCCACTCTCACTTCCTCAATTTGCATTTTTGTGACGATCAACTCCCTGTTCTTAAATTAAAAGGACATTAACTCATGGGACATCAGGTTTTAAAATTGAAGGATAGTCGTGCATAAAATTTTGATTCAAATTTCAAATATTGCAAAATTGACTAACTTCTTCACATGCAATTAGCATGTTGGAAAGTAGTTGAGTGATTTTCATCCTGAGGCTCATCAATAGCTCTAGTTTTCTCTTTTAAACATTTTTCGCACCAGGAGCTTGCCTATTACATGAGAAATAGCAACAAATCATGTTAAACGAACATAGAAAAAGAGAACTGTAACAATCCACTCAAATGCATGAGTTTTTGATAAAAGTAAGCTATTACTTCAAGAAATTAAGGTAAATAAGAACCTTCAAGTTTTGCCCTTGGCCACCTTTGAGATGCGCTTGTAAATCCCTAATTTGAATTCCTTTAACATGACATTAGTAAATTGAAAAGAAATACAAATCCCACCAGTGTAAATCGATCATCACTTGAAGAACCACCTGCATTGGCAAACAAAGCAACAATCAGTAACCAGTTGTTAGGCTTTCTGAGGGCGATGGAAAGAGAGAAAATAAGGGCGATTTCTGAGGCGATTCCATCGGATGGGCTCCAAGGTCGATTAATGGCGAATGGGCCTAAGGGAACGAAATTACAAGAGGCCACGGGCCTGGAGAAAGAGGTTGCTAATGGAGAGCTGATTTCTTCTGGGCTGATTAACTCGGCAGATCTGAGTGCTACTATCTCTATGATTCGTCTGGCGCTGGGATCGCTTGTTGATTCGAATAAGGAAATGATTGAATCAATGGCACGATCGCATCGCGATCTGATTGATTCAATCCATGGAGAGAAACGTACTTCGTACAAAGAGGCTTTGTTAGCGCGGGATGCACCGAGTGTATGGGAGGGAACCGCTAAAGAGGGCAAGACGGTTACTAAGGCTGTCAAAGTGGTTAGAGCTAACAGCAATTCAGTTCCTTCTCTAATCCAGTGCTTTCGTTGTGGAGAGAAAGGACATCTCGCTAGAGATTGCAGGAACGCGCTGGTGTGCTTCGATTGTGGTGGCCTCGGGCACCGATCGTGGCAGTGCAAGCGAAAAAAGAAGAAAGGGGAAGTAGATCTGAAGCAAGTGGCAGTATCAGAGGTAGATCGCCAGAAGAAGGTGATTACTGTTAGTCCTGTAGCTGAAATCATTGTATCAAAGAAGGAGGACACAAATTTGGTAGAGATGAACACTCAAGAGGTCTTGTTTTTTGAAAACACAAACCAATCTCAATTGATTGAGGAGGGGTTTAAGAAGTGTGTAGTAATCCAAGCTAATCAGTAGTATACGAGGGATAGGGTAGAGAGAAGCTTAAGGAGACAGGCTCCCACATTTCCATGGAAGGTGGCAGAGCTTGGGGATTACAAGCTATTGGTAGAAGGTCCGGGGTGGTGGCAGGATAGAGTAATCAGAAACAAGTGTACAAGAGTAGAGCATCTAAGCTTTAGAACCACACCCTGGGATCCTTCGTTTGAAAATGGTAGACGTCTTAGGAGTGTATGGGTGTCAATTGTGGATTTTCCTCGCAAGCTGTGGTACCAGAATGAGTTTGAGAGGTTAATGAAAGGTATTGGTAGAGTACTTCAGATAGATCATAAAACTCTGGATAGGACGGATCTTAAGGAGGCTCACATCAGGGTTGGAGTATGTAGTTATGATGATATACCTAGATCAAAAAAGGTTATGTATAGGAACGATAGGAATGAGATCTGTTGGGCACTAGTTAAGATGTTTTTTGAGAAGCCCATGGATCAGAAATGGGAGGTGGTGAAGAGGAAAAGGGTTTGGATGAGATTAGACCCTCAGGCCCCTCCACCTCCATCAGATTTTACAAAAAATGCTGATAAATAAGTAGAGGAATTCTTGTCAGGTGATGAAGGGGATGATTTTGGTGAATATGAAGATACCAGTGAAATAAAGGAGACTAAGGTGGCTAATACTAATGTGCTCCAGACAAAAAGTTACCTGACAGAAGGTCAAAAAATGGTGATGTGATGAAAGAAATGATAGAGGAATTTGCAAGGGAGGAGGGTGAAGCAGAGATGTTAGAATATATGGAGGCAGAGAAGCTAATGAATTCCTTGACAATGGTTTCTACTGAAGATGCTCAGTATCAGGTTAGAGACAAGGGTAAAGGCATTATGATAGAGGAATGTGTTCCAATCCAGGTATGTAGAGGAGAACCTTCAAGGGGTTTAGAACAGCAGGAGGAGAAAGAGTATGAGGAGGAAGAGGTTCAGAAGATCAAAGAGATGCAGTTGACAATAGTGCCTCCTACTAGACAGAGTCTCAGACAAAGGTTGAGAAATCCTGACAATACAGCTTTGGAGCAAGCAGTGAAAGCCAAGGCAATGATGGATATGCATTCAAGAGAATCAGGTAAGTCCATCACTGATCTATATCCTTTTACTGATTTCTCAAATGAAGAGATAGTTGAACTGTTCTCCTGTGCTGGGTTGATTCTAGCTGATACCCTGGTAGATAGTGTAGCTCATGTGCAGTTTTTGAAAATGTTATCTAAAAAACAATTTAGCAGTGCAGTAGAGGAGATGGAGTTTAAAATCAAATATGGGGCTAAATTTCACAGAAAAGAAAAAGATAAGAAAATGAAATTAGATATGATAATAGCAAATGTGGGGCATTTTAACCATATATGAAAGTTTTAACCTGGAACATTAGGGGTATGAATAAACCTGTGAAGAGAAGATATCTTAAAGAATAATAATTCACAATAAGATAGATATTGTAGGGGTGCAAGAAACTAAAAGAATGGGGATATCAAAAAGATTTGCATTGACATTTTTGCCTCAAGGTTTTGAATGGAATTACTTACCAGCAAAAGGCTCGGCTGGGGGGATAGTGGTAGGGGTAAAAGGGGAGAAGTTTCACATCATGTATTCTTATATAGGTTACTTTTTTGTGTCTTTAGTGATCAAGAATAAGTCAGATAATAATATTTTTGGATTAACAATAGTACATGGCCCTACTAAATATAGAGATAAAAAAGCTTTTTTCAAAGAACTGCAATATTTACACAGTATGTGGGATGGGGCATGTGTAGTGATGGGGGATTTTAATGCATTGAGATATATACATGAAAAAAACAATCAAACATTTCAGATATCAGAGGCAAATCAATTTAATGAATTTATTAAAGAATGTGAACTAAATGAATATCAACTGAGGGGGCAAAAGTTCACATGGTCAAATCTTAGAGATAACCCTTGCCTTGTCCTTTTAGATAGAGTACTATACAACAATAAATGGGATTGTTTGTATCCTTATGGGGAAGTCAAGGCCTTAATAAGGTATAGATCATATCATTCTCCCCTTATCTTTTCAGAGGGTGAAGCTCAGATACAGGCTCACCATTTCAAATATGATAAGACATGGGCAAATGAGGAAGAATTTAATGTACTCCTATATAGATGGTGGAACTCTATCAGAACTAGCCCAGATATAGCTAGTTTGTGGTGCACTAATATTAAAGTGCTTAGAAAAAAGATTAAAGGATGGGCTAAGAATCATTATGGTAAAACTTGGAAAAGAAAGATATTTTGTTCTGAGAGGATTAGTGTTGTAGATGCTATTCAAGAAACAAGAGAGTGGGAAGATGGAGAATTTGAGGAGTATAACAAAATTAAACAAGAATTAGATCAAATTTATGATGAGGAACAGGAATATTGGGCCATTAGAGCTAAATCAGACTGGTTGTTGAAAGGGGACAGAAATACGAAATTTTTTCATAGATGTGCCTCAATTAAAAAAGAAAAAGTTAAGATCTCTTCATTAAAAGTTAAGGGGAGATTGGTCCAGGATAGTATTCAATTAGAACATTATATAGTTGAATTTTATAAACAACTATTTGGCAGGGAAGAAGAGGTCACAATTAATATTGAATCCAATTTCTGGATTGAGTCAGATAAGGTGACTCAAGTACAAGCTGATCAACTGATACAGCCTTTCACTGTTGAGGAAGTGAAAGATGCTATCTTCACCTCAGCAGGGGATAAGGCACCTGGGGTAGATGGGTTCCCATTTTCCTTTTATCAAAAGCATTGGGAGACATTGAAGGGTGATATTATTGATATGGTTAACAGCTTTCACAATTTAGAATGAATGTCAGTAGAATTAACAAGGCAGTAGTCTGCTTACTGCCAAAAGTACCCAAGGCTGAAGAGATCAAACAATTCAGACATATTTCCTTAATCAATTGTAGTTACAAAATTATTACTAAAATTCTAACAAAAAGATAGAGTCCTTTAGTTGATGAATTAGTGGACCATTCACAGGCAACTTTTATAAAAGGAAGATATATCATGGATAATATTGTGTGTGCTGCTGAAATTGTCCATTTTACCAAGATACAGAAAAATGAAGGTGTTGTTTTGAAAATTGACCTTGAAAAGGCCTATGACAGGGTCAACTGGTCATTTTTATTTGAAATGATGGAACTTAGAGGATTTCCAGTTAAATGGGTGCAGTGGATTAAAATGTAGGTGGTGAAATGTGTATAAATATAAATGGAAACTATTTCCATTATTTTGAAATAAAAAGGGGTTTGAAACAAGGGATCCACTGTCTCCCTTGCTATTTAATCTTGTTGCTGATACTCTGAATAATATGATTAAAAGATCTACACATGCAGGTTACTTGAAAGGACTGGGGCCAGCTTTAGATGATGGGTACCAGATAACCAATCTACACTATGCTGACGATACAATTGTCTTTTGTCCTGCTGAGGAGAAATACCTTCTCGCCTTAAAATGGCTTTTCATCAGTTTCCAAGCTTTATCAGGTATGAAAGTGAATTTTGAGAAATGTGAGGCCTTTACAATCAATGTACCAGAGAGTAAAGCAAAACACTTGGCAGCTATTTTTGGGTGTTCTCTGGCAAGATGGCCACTGGTTTATCTAGGAGTGCCTATCCATTGGAAACAAGTGAGTAGGAAAGATTGGGAAAGCTTAATAGTGAGAGCTCAGAAAAAGTTACAATGTTGGAAGGGAACACTTCTTTCCAAGGGGGGTAAAATTGTCCTTATCAATAGTGTTATTACTGCCCTTCCTACTTATATAATGAGTTTTCATCTCTTGCCAGTATCAATTTGTAAGAAATTTGACAGTATTAGATCATCCTTCTTTTGGAATGCTGGTGAGAGAAGAAAAATGCATCTCTGTAATTAGGCTACTATTTGTAGACCTAAAGAACAAGGTGGGATGGGTATTATTCAATTGAGGGAGTTCAATATTTCATTGTTATGCAAGTGGTTGTGGAGGCTTAAAGATCCACAGTGCAAATGATGGTGGAAAATATTGTTGTTGAAAAAATATGAGAAATGCTATAACAAACAGAAATGGTCCCCATTTTGGAAGAGTCTTCAGTTTATTGAACAAATAGTAATAATCAATAGGACAATAAAAGTGGGTAATGGGGATTCTACCTTGTTTTGGATGGATACATGGTGTGGGGGCATGCCATTATATATTTTATTTCATTCATTGTTTGAGATTTGCAGTAATAAAGGTATAAAGGTATAAAGGTAGCAGAGGTTGAAAAAAAAGGTTTTCAAATAATTTCTTTCAGAAGGCAACTCTCTTTTATGCAGAGAGAACAGTTTTATCAAATGCAAGCTCAAGTGCTGCAATACTTTCCTCTTAACAAGTTTGAAGATAGGGTAATTTGGCAAAATTCTGATAAAGAGAAGGTTAAGGCTAGTGATTTTTACAAATGGTTAATGGACTCAGGGATGGGCAAATCACCTTTACATGATATATGGAAAATAAGAATACCACTGAAAATACAAGTTTTTCTCTGGCTATTGTGTAAAGGAAAATTGCAGGTCAATTATGTATTGAAGATCAGAGGGATGGATGTTGATATAAGGTGTTTCTTTTGTGATTTAGAGGAAACAGTGGAGCACTTGTTCTTCACTTGCCATTTTATGAAAACAAAATGGAAAATGGCACTTCAATATTGGAATATTCACACACTACCTAACAATTTAGATGAGCTGTATTATTTGGTTTCTAATTCATATCATTCTTCTTGCATGAAATTGATAAGTTCAGCAATGTTATGGTCAATATGGTTAATTAGAAATAAATGCTTCTTTGAGAACTGTGAAAAGGTATCAGATAGGCAATTTCATTCTAATGTGACATCTGTGCTCTTGTATTGGTCAGGTCAATGGAATCCGATTGTTCAACATGAGATCCAGTTGTGGATTAATAGCACTAGAGGATGGTTTGGACAGAGGCAGCTGTTAGAGGAAGAACATGAAGGAGAGAGGCTATGGTCGAGAAAAAGAGCAGAGATAACGGAGAAGGATGATGGCAGGGAAACAATCATTGTTATATGATTACTGTCTTAAATTGTATTACTCTTCTATGGCAGGCTGTGTTAGCAGTTCAGAGATTTTTGTTTGAATTTGTTTGTAGTGTTTACTGGTACTGGTATGTGTCACAGAAGTATTGTGGGGTGATAATGGGTATCAATTTATGTGGGGGGTTTTTTCATTTCGATATCAGATAGTAATAATGCATCGATGTCCTAGATAGGGGCATCGATGCATCACAGGGGTTGTTAGGTGCAAAAAGGGGGTTTTGGTTATCAGGATGCAGGAGTTGTGTGTAAACAGTGGGATGCTTTGTTTGCTTGTTTTAGTGAATGAAGTGGTAGGGCCAATCCCTACTAATTTCCAAAAAAAAAAGCAACAATCAGTAATCTCTAAGAATCAAATCAGATCTCTATTCAAATAGAAGCCCTCCCTCTCTCGCACAGTTGCTATAATATTAGTATAATTTCTTCACAATGTATCACAACCTTTGATTTGATGCCACAACCAAATTGCAGCAATGAAGGGAGCAGGAAACACGAAATCAGAGTTTCCAATGTCAGATCTTATGTAGAAAAATGTATAATGAGTTGCCACAAAGCACTCAAATATTGAATTATAGCATCCTCTCAGTTCCAAACAGTAAATAAGGCCCAATGTTTAGCGAACCAGTTATCAAACCTCTTTTCTCTCTATCTCAAGTGAAAAGTTTCCTATTGAAGTAACACAATCACTGTAGCAAGCAAATGGTTAATCATGTACCTAAGGGGAAGCAATTGTAGAAACCCAAGAGAAAAGCTGACAGCGCTAGAGAGAAGACAGAACAAGCACGAGTGCCGCCAAGACTAATCCCTGGCAATATCGATCGCTTTGTCGCAATTCCATTAAGAAATGGAGGCACAGTGTAGCCATCTTTCATCAGTGAAAAAGCTTATCTCTGTCCTTCTTCTCCGTTCCTCTTCAATTTTGTCTTGTCATGTTCTCTAATTTTGCATTTGAGTGGAGACCATGGAGTCTGAACCAGACTTGCCGGCGAAGAATCGATCGTGACGGGAGATCGGATGCAAGCCTCGAGAGGAGAGGAGAGGAACGGATTTGTCAGCAAGCAGTCACCGAGAGAGAGAACTTAACCCTAGCCTTTGTTGTGTGAGATTGATTGGACAGAAGGAAAGAAAGGGGGCAAAGGGAGATTGAGGGGGAGGTGAGGGTTTGAGCGAGTGAGGCTGCAATGGGGAATAGACGGATACAAGACAAAGTAGAATTGAAATACTAAATATATCAGAGGGATTCGAAATCAGTTTTTGGAGGGAGGCCCGAGAGGGATAAGTAACGCAAATAGAACAGCTTTTTTGGAGCGATATCTATTCTGTCGTATGGATAATATGCGACGGCTTCTCCTATGTATCGCGTGTTGAAGATCAAATTTCAACTTTTTAATCGGCAGCATTGATTCAGCGACTTAAATTGATGAGCAGTTATTATTCAGATCCGAATTTTTTTGAATTGATTCTGATTGTTGCAGAATCTAGACATTAAGCTCCTTAATAAGAAGGAGAGATATGGAAATCTAAATATCTTGCTCTCAAGATTATATGAACTAATAGTATATCTTAAATTCAAGTACAGATCTTTGGATTTGGTATGACATTCAAATTTCAAATGAATTTCGATACAACATTCAAATTTCGTATGATTGTCCACTACTTCAGTACGGAAAAAACCATTTTCACACTGGGTCTTTTAGGCTTATACATCGGTTATCTTTCATTGTAAATGCAGGAGTTGCAAAAGACAAGTCAAAATCTGTCGTAGAGATAGGATGCACACTATGTTTTTTTCAACCAATCTACACCACTTTTAATTAGTTAATATCCGGCGCGAAAGATTTAATATTTTTTAATCACCAACACCTTTATGACTTGATATGACTTGATACCTGCTGTAATATATATACTCTAAATTACACCATTTCTTTGGTAATACCTGTCGTAGAACAACATCATTTTTAGAAAGATTTGTGTTGCTTACATGTCTAGCCACTTTTTGCTTGTTCCCCAAAATTAACACTAATATATATATATATATATGAATCCGGCTAACGTACTAACATTAGCAAAATCAAAACCGCGCTAACGAATGTTTATCTCGAATTCCAAATCAAAAACGGTCGATCCGAACAGTTGAAATTGTTGTCCATACTAAAACCTACGTAGGGACCAAATTTTACATTTTTTTGAATTTTTTTACTATTTTATCCGAGGCATTTAAGAATGTGTTGAAATTGTAAGTGTTTCTGAATCGTTAGATTAATTCATTTTCAATGCCTCGGATAAAATAGTAAAAAAAATCGAAAAAAATATAAAATTTGGTCCCTACGTAGGTTTTAGTATGGACAACAATTTCAACGGTTCGGTTCGGCTGTTTTTTATTTGAAATTCGAGATAAACATCTGTTAGCACGATTTTGATTTTGCTAACGTTAGTACGTTAGCTGGATTCTATATATATATATATATATATATATATATATATAGAAATGCTATTATGCTTTGCAAAGCACGTGCTTTGTGATTGTGGACCATTAGATCATGCTTTGTGATTCGTGTCAACATGATGATTGAAGATCCAATGATCCACAATCGCAAAGCACATGCTTTGCATAGCACAATAGCATTTCTATATATATATATATATATATACATTCAAATCATGTCATCCACATCAATCAAACATTATTATACATATATATATATATATATATATATATATATATATATATATATATATATATATATATACATTCAAATCATGTCATCCACATCAATCAAACATGATTATACATTCAGATCATGCAATACATCAAAATTATCACCAATCAACAGTAAAATAATTAATAATAATATCAATTACATTAATTAAATCACATAATTAGATATATAGTTGGATTACAATATTGTTCCATATCAGTAATTAGTTAGATGCATTGTAGCACATAAGTATTCTAGAAATACATTAGAAAATCAAGCAACTTCAACTTCAAACAACTTCGATGTTGATGATACTTCCAATTCCTTTCATGCCTCATTAATTCGCTACTAATCGAGTGATGATTATTCTTATATTATACAATTATCATTTTCAATTCATTTTATGGCTCGTAAATTTGGTAAGGAATCCCTACGGAACCACATAAATACAACTTAGATAAATAACAATCAATTAGTACTATAATTCACATTAAATGTCAAAGGAAAAATAGATTAAATAAGCTCTTCTTTTAGGCTTGTAGAAGTTTCTCCATTTCAATTTGCATGCCAAAAGAAGAAAATAAAATAATCATTATGCATCAATTTGCTCAAAAGAGTACTTAAATTTCTAATTTCTCCCATGCCTCATTAATTAACCAAAGGTACAATTATCCATCATTCACAAATATATTGACAAATTAAAATTCCATCAGGTCTAACATCATGAATTCATACAAGATATCATCCTGATGCATCAATTTAATCCTCAATTCAACCACCACAATTTAATCCCGAATACAATCACAATTCAGTTAAAATCACTGAAGGGAAACAATAGCTAACTCAGAATACTTGATATAATTTTATAACTTAGAGAATGGAAGAAACTTCAACTAAAAGTGAAATCATATATACTTACGTGACAGTGCAGGGCACAAAAATAACAAGACTTGTGTCATTTTTTTATTAGATGAGCAGTCACTCTCTTCCTAAACATAAGAAACAATGAAAAATAGCATACACAAAGAAATATTCACCAGAGTTTGAGAAAAGAATGTGCATATCTTTGACCATGAATTATTCACAAACCTACAAAAATAACACATAGCAAATAACAATCAAAATTAGGCTAATATCACAACTATTCATGACTTCATACAAAGGCCTAGAGAAGATACAGAACAACAAACTTTCATTGGTCTTGCAGTATACCATGAGATAGAGGATGGATTGTCCCCTTTCATTTCTAATTGTGTCTTTGCCTCATTAAGTCGCTATGAATTGAGTGATCGTAAGCTATAGCACTCCATGCTATGCTAGCACCCCTATTTCTCCCTGGATAATCCCAAATAAAAAGCAAGCACGAAAAAGAATAAAATCTCAAATCAGCACTCATATTTCTCCCTTAATAATCTCAAACCCCGAACCAAATGTTTCAAGAGAGATTGGAAAAAGAGAGAATCATAATCTGAGCACAAAAAAAACTATCTACCCTTAAAGAGACTAGAAAAGGAGTAGGATCTGATGTGACAAACTTGAAACATGCGAGGCTAAGATGACACCAGGATTTGCAGCATTCTAGTGATCTATGCCTGGATTAGTCTAATATCTACTCGTCACAATCAAAGCGTACGAGACATCAGGACGAGTGCACAACATGGCGTACATGATAGAGCCTATAGACGAAGCGTATGACACTCTACTCATTATGCTTCGCTCATCAGTTGTCGAAGGACACTGGGTCTTGCTAAGTTGCGCACCATGATTCATTGGCAGGAATCATTTCTTAGAATCCTGCATGCTAAACCTATTTAGCACTTTGTCAATGCATGTGCCTTGACTTAATCCTATAAGTCTTTTCGATCTATCACGATAGATATTTATGCCTAATATATAGACAGTCTATCCTAAGTCCTTCATCGAGAAAACTTTATTTAATGAAGAATTAGCTTGTTGCAACATAGGAATATCATTCCCTATTAAGAGTATGTCATTTACATATAAGATTAGAAATGCGATGGCACTCTCACTAGTCTTCCTGTATACACATGGTTCTTCTTCGCATATGACGAAGTCAAACTTTTTGTCTTCTTCGTCAAACAGAAGATTTCAACTCCGTGATACTTGCTTCAATTCATAAATAGATTTAAGAAGCTTGCATACCTTTCCAGCATTCTTTAGATCCTCAAAACCCTCAGGTTGTATCATGTATACATCCTCTTCTAAATTTCCATTTAAGAAGGCAGTTTTGACATCCATTTGTCATATTTCATAATCATAAAATGCGGCAATTGCTAGGAGTATCTGAATTGACTTAAACATAGCTACGGGCAAAAAAGTTCCATCATAATCAACTCCTTGAATTTGTTTGAAATTTTTTGCTACCAGTCGTGCTTTGTATACAGTCATCTTATCATCCATGTCTATTTTTCTTTTAAAAATTCACTTGTTAGCTATGGGTTTCACCCCATCAAATGGTATAACTAGGTTCCACACCATATTGTTAGTTTGTAATAATCTAGAAGTCAATAATACGATAAATTATCATAAAGCTTTGTTCATGAATTGAGTGATTAATAAACTGTCATTTTGTTACCTTGAGTATTATTGAATTTATGAATCATTCATTTATCTGACTTGAGTCAATAACTGGAATTGTGAAACTTCATAATACAGATGATATATACTCTTAAAAGTCTCTAACCAAGGTAATTAGCAGGAACACTAATTTACCGTTACAAGGTTAGAATATGGATTAAAAGATGGTTAAGTTTTACAAACCATAGACATGAGATGTCATTTTAATCATATAAATGCATGTTAGAAGAACATGATATTTGACAGACCTCGAATGAAACATTAAATGGAATTGTGTACGTGTCATTAATGTTTTCATTCAGTGTTAAGTTCTAAAGTATGAGGTATTCATCTTTCCTACTAAGAGATGTGTATGTGTTATTGTTATCTAACGCTGTCGGTAAAACGCAGTCATAACGGTAACTTTTCGGTATACATAGCTTAGTTGAGGTAGTGATGGTTTACTAAAAGTACTATTGTCCCTCGTATCTTGATACGAGTTACAGTATCACTGGGCCCCTTGATAGAGTAAGATTATCTGCATGCGGTATAATTACAAGAGTAATTATATTTGATAAGTCTACTCAAGTTCGAGAAAAGATTAAGTTTGCAAGGATGACACACACATACCTTGAAACTAATCTGATACTGTGAGACGAAAGAATTAACACGACTAAAATGTTTAGTGGATCGTGATATTACATAAGTACAACATCGTCTGTGTAATTGGATGGTCATAGCGCAGATGTCAGATGCCTCCTATGATTATAGAAATTAAAATGGTTTTAATTCTATTTACCAACATAACACAGATCCTATTGGGTCACACCGTATAGGAGCTAATCAGAGAATCTTAATGTTTAATTATAAATAAGTTATAATTAATATTAAGATGATTATAATTAATTATATGTGATATGATTAAATTATATATGTCATAAGATGACAAGCAAAAACAACGGTTGAATTTATAAACGTATACGATACGTTGTATAAAATCATACCGCAACCAAACAAATACCAAACCCTGAGAAATATAATTGTTGAGAACAATTATATGTTTATGTATATTTATATATATTTAATTTGGATTTTAATTATAGATTATGGTTTTGAATTTGGAATGAAAGTCATTATCAAATTAAAACATTAATTAAAAATTAATTAAATTCGTAATTAAAAATAAATAAATAAATATTAAATAAAAAAAAATCATCAAATGATGTCGGCATTGGTTATGTGGCATAAAGCAAAGTCAAAATATCAAAAAGTTTGATATTTTGTGCCATGCCGACATCAAACAAAAAAAAATCAAAATATCCAAAAATGTGATATGCATGCCAACATTGCATATCATAAAGGTATGTCGGCAAAAATTGGGATATGTCAAGCTTGATATTTTTTTTTATGCTTGCCGACATGCCTAAGGGCATTTTGGTCTTTTCACTATTTCAAGGGTATTTTGGTAATTTGTAACCTCCTCATTTTAGTATAAATAGAGGGGTAGAGGGAGAGAGAAAGATATACCAAAAATCGATTCGTACTCGTTAACTCGGATTCGTATCGATAAATATACTTTCTCTCTTTCTCGTATACGGTTATTTACGGGATTCGGAAAAATAGTATTTTTGCGAAAGGAGCGGTATTTCATATTTGAATAACTGCGAGTCGTAAAGATATTCATTTAGTCCTTATCTCGGTGAATAGTGTTTTTGCGGTATATCGCGACTTTCGGTATTTCTGGCAGAAGAAGTAAGCCGCTCTCTGGTCGTCCTGGTGGACATCTGGTAGAGGTATCAGACGTCTGATACTCCGAGGAGAAGAGCGTCTGTGATTCGGCCGTCCGAGTCTTTTGCGGTCCAATTCGAATTTGGATCAAGGTATTAATGTTATATTAATCTATTTAATTTGTAAGTAGATTAAAGTTTTAGAATTCAGTTAAGGAGTAGATCTGTTTAGGAATTAAGTAGGGTTTTGATGTTAGGGATAAACAGGAGGTGGACACCCTCTGTGGTTTATCCGACATACCCCGCTTAATCCTCGGCTTAAGTCAGACGTAAAATTTTTGTTTTACGGTCTTTCCGCTGCTTAGGCCAATTGACGGGTTTTGAACTGTTCGTAACCCAACACATATTGTCATACATGGACTGTATTTCGGATCTCATGACCTCCAGTAATTTATCAGAGTCTGACCTATCCATTGCTTCGGCATATGTCATAAGATCTTCAGTATCAAATACTGAGACATCATGCAGTTCCAAGTACCTCTCGGGTGCATGGACTGTCATTGTAGACCTACGTAGCACTTGACCTTCGGGCTGTTGAACTTGATCTATAACTATTTGCGGATCTAGTTATACTTCAACTTGCGTCGAAGTACTTGAGCTCGAGAATAGAACCTCCTCCACAACTACTTGTGGATTTGATTCTTCCAGATGCTCTTCAACTAAAGTATCAAGTGGTGGGTTAATCTGATTTGGTTCAGATATTGTATTGTGTGAAGTATCTCGAATTTATTCAAGTATTACATTACTCCCACTACATCATTTTGTGAGAAACTTGTTCTCCAAAAATATACCAACACGAGCAACAACTATTTTATTCTCGGACTGGTGATAGAAATAATATCCTTTTGTTTCCTTAGGATACCCTACGAAAAAGCATTTGTCAGATTTGGGATCAAGTTTGCCAGACGTCGAACGTTTGACAAATACTTTGCAACCCCATATTTTAAGATAAGACATATTTGGGGTTTTCTCAAACCATAACTCATATGGAATCTTTTCAACTGACTTAGACGGAACAATATTTATTGTTCGTGCGGCAATTTCTAGTGCGTGCCCCCAAAATGATTTTGGAAGTGTGGCGTTACTCATCATGGATCGAATTATATCTAATAGAGTTTGATTTCTTCTCTCAGAAACATCATTCTATTGTGGTGTCTCCGGAGGCGTGAGTTGTGAGACTATCCCACATTCTTCTAAGTACGTAATAAACTCAAACTCAAGTAATCGCCTCCACGATCTGATCGTAAGGCCTTAATACTCTTGTTTAATTGATTTTCTACTTCAATCTTGAATTCCTTGAACTTTTCAAAGGATTCAGACTTATGTCTCATCAAGTAGACGTAACCATACCTAATGTAATCATCAGTAAACGTGATAAAGTAAGAATAATCATTTCTTGTACAAGTACTCATAAGTCCACATACATCAGTATGTACAAGTCTTAGTAAGTCACTTGCCCTTTCGCCCTTTTTGGAGAAAGATGCTTTGGTCATTTTTCCACGTAAGCAAGATTCGGATGTGTTAATTGATTCAAGATCAAAATTTCTAAGAAGTCAATCTTTATGCAACTTCTTGATGCGTTTCTCATTTATATGACCAAGGCGACAATGCCACATGTAAGTCGTGCTTTCATGAGACGCTTTGAGTCATTTGTTAGTTATGTTGAACACAAGTTTTTTTCATTTCCAATATATACAGACCATTCATCATACAAGAAGATCCATAATATAATTCATTTTTATATATTGAACATATTGGTCTTTATAACAAAAGAGAACCCATTCGTCTCTAAACATGAGACTGAAATGATGTTCTTGGAAATGCTAGGAACAAAATAAACATTTTCAAGTTCCATTTCAAGCTCGCTAGGCAAATACAACTATATACTTCCAACTGTTATGGCTGCAACATTTGCTTTGTTTCCAACTTGGAGTTGTACTTCCTTGTTACGTAACTTCCTTTTAGTCTTTAGTGCCTGCATATTCGAACAAATATGAGCACATGATCCAGTATCTAATACTCAATCATTAATAGAGGTAGTAACGTTAATTTCAACAACAAACATACCTGAGGATGAAGGTTTGAAACCATTTCCAGACTTCATGTCCGCCAGATACTTTGGGCAGTTCCTTTTTCAATGACCCTTTACTTTACAGTAATAGCAATCAGAGGAAACATAAACCTTTACCTTGGGAGGATTGGGTTTAGCAATTTGTTTCCCTTTGCCCTTGTACTTAGAAGCCATTTTCTTTGGAGTCTTTTTTATCTTTCTCTCACTAGCTGGGATCATGAGGACAGAAGAACTCTTCTTCATGTCATCATCTGCAATCATGAGCATCCCATGCAGCTCTTGTAGACTCTTGTCCATCCCTAGCATGTGGAAGTTCATGATGAACCCTGAAAAGCTGGGAGGGAGCGAGTGCAAGATAACGTCCGTAGCAAACTCTTTGCTCAATGAGGCGTTTAGCTTCTCCAGCTCCTCAATATCGCTCATCATACGGAGCATGTGAGTGCCGACAGAGCTGCCTTCAGTCAACTTGTGACTTAAAAGGGATTTGGTCACTTTAAATTTATCAACATGTGCTTGCTCTTGAAACATATTCTTGAGCTGTTGGCACATCTCATAGGTCTTGGTGTCCATGAATCGACGCTGCAATTCAAGACCCATAATACCTACAAGGAGACTTTGTACATCAAGCTCGTCATCCTTGTGCTTGGTGTACAGAGCGACCTCATCTGCTTTGCCATCCTTAGGCTCAGCATGGACTAGTGAGTTTAGGACATATTCTTTATTCTCTCGTCTTAATACAATAGTGTGGGCACTAAACCAATCAGTGAAATTGGATCCGTCCGCTTTCAGTGTTTGCTTATCGAGCAGGAAATGCAGAGAGAAGGACGATTCTTTAGCCATATTTCTACAACGTTAAAAGTAAAGATTTTAGCTTTGTTCATGTAATGTTTTATCCAAATAATAAAACTCCCACTGCAAATTTGTTTTATTCCCTTTTGCAGTAGGTCCAAGATCTCTATTTTCACCAATATACAAGCTAGTTGTTACCCATAACTCGGCCATTAGTTATTTTAGGTAATCAATCTTGCTAATCACACCTTGGTTTCGTTAAAACATCACATGTATTTAACGAAGACTTTGCCCCAAGCCCAAACTTTTTTGGAAATCATTAATAAGTAACCTCACTCTATTTGGTTTGTTATGTCTTACATAATCCTTGACCATCAAAGGTAAAAGGCGACGCCTACTGAGTAGAGAAGGATAGAGTAGGAAGGACATACTACTTAATTCGTGTGGGTTTGTATTTATGCTTATCAATCCAAGCATTCTTTAAAAAAAGTATGTCAGATAAACAACCGAGGGTGTCCACCTCCAGTTTATCTTTGGCATCAAAACCTTTTTCACAAGCTTACGTTTGTTTACCAGTCAGTTCTTTAAACTAACTGTAAGACATTCTTACGGATACGTGAAAGTCGTCTGCCAGAAAGATTGCCGTGAGTTCCTTCACAAATCTATCTTTGACATCATGTTCTTTCATGTTTCCTTGAAAGTGACAAATCTTATTTATACATTTCATATCAAATCAGTAAATCTCAATTTACATATATACTGGACCTTGATCCGGTATATCTTTATCAGCTTCTAATTCTTTATTTTGCAGCAATGCTCAGTTCTCATTTATATTGTTAAAAGCACATAAATAATTTATATGGTCTTTGCAAACATTTATTTTTTCGGTCCATAAAGCAATTTGGTAATGTGACAAAGTTTCCATTTGGGCCTGATGTCATATTATGGAAAGGGGATCTCAAGAAAGATCAGGGTCACCGGAGACCACTTTAAATCTAATATTTCCTAGAAATAACTTTCTTTCTCATCGTACATGCAATAGCTCTTACTTTAGGTACTTCATTGCTTCATCACATTCTTCGATTAACTTTACATATCCAAAGATTTTTCGAAAGGCGAAAGAGTTACATTTTGTCATTTCAAAAACATTTGAGTAATTTGGTAATGTGACAAAGTCCCCGTTTGGGCCTGCTGATCAGGACACGTAAAAGAGGTTAGTCGAAAGAGTCCTTAGACACCTCTCATGACTTAACATTTATCTCTTACGAGTGGAGATTAACAGCTCTTACTTTGGGTACTTTATTGCTTCATCACATTCTTAGATATACTCAAATGCAGTTGAAAGTATTTTACAACGAAAACTTAAAGAAAGCATAAAGAAATCTTAAATCTAATTTAACTTTCACAGTCGGTAAAACCGAACCAAGGAAATCTCATTTCTAATCGGTTTTGGACTTAAGCTGCAAATCTAAGAATTAAACTGATATGCGGTATATGCACCTTATTGCATAAGTTATAACTTTTAGAAAATCAATTAGCGGGAGAGCCTGGTGCTCTGATATAATTGCAACTGCACCTCAGGATCAAGATCCT
Organism: Eleocharis quinqueflora; assembly: GCA_964058865.1. Lineage (NCBI taxonomy): Eukaryota > Viridiplantae > Streptophyta > Magnoliopsida > Poales > Cyperaceae > Eleocharis > Eleocharis quinqueflora. The sequence goes on along the minus strand of CAXKVX010001966.1, from coordinate 47,799 downwards.
CAAATCATCAAAAAGAGGAAAACTAGAGAGTTCATGACCTCTAAGTATTGGCAACATTTCAATAAAGGTCCAGTTAGACCTGATGGCTTTTATGATGCCATTTGCAAGTATCTTGGTGCCAAATAAAAGATGGGTAACTCGAAGAGCACTAGCATCTTAAAACATCATGTAGAAAGGGGCTGCAAGAAAATAGACAACAAGAGGCATAAACCTTATGCCTTACAAATCTTGTTGAAGGATGGCTGGCCCACAGCTTTCAACATCGTAATTTGACCAAAAGAAAGCAAGAAAAAGTTTTGCAAAAATGGTCATTGTACATGAGTATCCATTTAATTCGTACATGAGTATCCATTTAATTCTGTAACTCATCATTTCTTGAGAGGATTCGTAAATGGTGTGTTCCCAATTCAAATTTATGTTAAGGAACACACTCAGGTCTGATTGTATAAATATTTTTAATGAACAAAAGGGGTGATTTGTATGATATTGTTGGTGCACTAGACTGTAGAGTTAGTTTTACTAGTAATTTTTGGACCAACAAGGTTGGAGATAGAAGCTTTATGACCCTAACATGCCATTACATTGATGGTGAATAGCAATTAAAAAAGAGAACAATTCTTTCACCACATTACCAAGTCCACATACTGGCGAGCACATTGTCATAGCTATTTATGATAGGTTGGTATTGTGGAACTTGGACAAGAAAGTATTTTGCGTTGTGCTTGATAATGCAGTTGCCAATGATGCTTGCATCAAGGAGCTGTTCAGTACAACCCATTTGAAGGGTGTACTTACAAGGCCATGTCTTTCATCAAAGATGTGGTTGTCAGATTCTGAACTTGATTGTTTAAGATGGGTTGAAAGTGCTCTCTGATGATATTACCTTCATTCGTGAAACCAAGAAGTACATTCGTGGTTCGCAAGCTATAATGGAGAGTTTTGTTTGGTGGCATCTCTGGTGATTTTAAATGTTAATCTCTTAAAAATCTACTTGTAATCTGCATCCATTTATACTTATATTTTATTACATGTTGATGTTCCCAATAAGAGGCATGCATGGGATGTTGCGACACGTTGGAATTTGACATATCTCATGCAGCAATTGGCTGGAGTTCAAACTGGTCATTGAAAGATATGCACGAGTTAATAAGAATTAAACTTATCATTTCTTCTGATTTTCAATGGGAGGTAGTGAAAGCTTTAGTTGATAACTTAAAAAGTTTTTTTTGTCACCATGTTGAAGCTGAGCTATTATTTCCAGAATATTGTGAGGTCTATATTAACATTAAAAATATGGGTAGTAGTTTGTATCATTTTGTCGTTAAGATGAGGCAGGAGATGTATGCTAAGTGGGACAAGTACTGAACAAGTGGAAATACATTGTTGGCAATTGCTTATGTTCTTGATCCAAGATCCAAGCTTGCAATTGTTGAGTACTTCTTTCAAAAGCTATATCATGACACCTTTGAGGGGATTATTACTGAATTGAAAGCTTGCATGAATGGCAAGTTCAAGGAGTATGTAGAGAGACACTCCAAGCTTACAAAGAAACAAGTTGGCAGCACCTCAAGACATGAGAGGTAATTGTTTTATTAGTTTAAATATTCATTAGTTTAATTATTTTAGTAGTTTAACTCTCTTAGTTAGTACAATTTCTTGTTTAAATAGGGCAAGTGTATTAGTTTGTATCTTTGACACAAGAGCTAGATTGAAAGACTTCATTAAAGGGAAGAAGAAATTTGTACAATCAGACCTGGAGCTATACCTATCTGACGCACTAGATAATGCCAGCTTGGATGAAGACTTTGACATCCTAGCATGGTGAAAAGTCCACGTCCCTAAGTATCTAGTCTTGGCTCTGCTAACCAGGAACATTATGGTTGTCCCGATATCGACAATGACATGGAAACAATATTTAGCACTAGTGACAGAATACTATCATCAGTGAGAAATTCTTTGAATGATGAGAGTATGAAAGCTCTCATCTGTGCTCAGGACTGGTTGCGTGTTTCGATCACGGGTAACTTCTCATTTCATAATTATTTCACTTTGTTAATATTTTTATTTCACTTCGTAATTTGCATAATAACATTTTCTTCTTGTTTTTATGCAGAAGTTGGTGATCCGCTATATTCCAGTGATGAAGCAACAACATATATATGATTTCATCTTGTGCTAATTGAGGATGAAGCATGGAGAAATGATCTTTTTGGCTACTTGGCTCTCAAGAGTGGCCTTCAATAATGACGTATGTGTTTTACTGTTTTATTTCCTTTTATTTTTGGTTATTGACTGAGATAGGTCAAACTGAGATGATAGTTTGAAAGCTAGGTTGAGCACACAAGTTGTAATCTGTGTTGATTCATCTTATGCTTCATGTTAGTTAGAAATTATTGCAAGTTGAAGTTGCAATAGATTGAACATGTAATATATACTTGATTTGAGAAATGAAATTTTTTTTATTTTCAGAATTTTTTCTAATTTTTTTGTTCTGTTGTGCACCGTTAGTAACAAGTTAAACATTCAAAAAAATTAAATGTAGCTAACGTTTCTAACGTCTAACTAAATGTAAACATAAATACAAAAGAATTTTGTTAAACGCTATGTAAGATACACCAAAAGTCATTTGCGTGATTGTTTGGTGTTTGGCAGCGCTAGATACAAAAGAATAACAAAATATGATGATAAAATGAGTATTGTTAGTTTTGGTTGGGCATGAGGGCATCCATGCAATAGTACGTAGCAAAAGAATTTGATGCTGCCTACTTTTGGAGTCCAGTGGGCTCACTTACGTACAATTTCATAAGGCTTGCTTACTCTTCTTGTTTGCTTTGTAGAAGAAATTAATACATCTTTATCATCTAAATCCCTGATTGATTAAGGTGTTGTTTATGTATCTCTGACATCCGTCAATAATTTTGGAATTTCAGCTCAAAAGTCTCCAACTCATGAGAAGAAAATGTGAATTACTTTACCTACTGTGTTAGGCACGAGTAATTAACCATTAAAAATATTGTTGCAGATTATTGCATTGCAGGTGAATATGCATCTACAACTGTTATATTTTGAGAAGAAATTTCGGACATCAATTTTATTGAAGTTGGATTTTCACCTTAGGGTTCAATGCCAAATTCACGTCTCATAAAAACATGTTGCATTTGATTATCTCTTTCATAATCACTAACATGCAAATGAAATGCATGAGAAAGTATGTTTATCTTTGACCTATTATGTCAGCTGATTTTTTTCTAGAAAGTATTGTTATGCTCACTTGTATGATTATTTATGAAAAGACAAAGTTTGCATAGATTCATATTATACTAAAAATCCTGGCTTCGGATGCCTATACAGACCACACGGCACAATATTTAGAATAAATAAATTCTCATAATACTCAAGGATACTTGTATATAGTAAAAGTAGCTATCTTGTCTTCCATGTAATTTAATAAAAAAAAAATTATTGTTCCTTATCATATAAGCATCTGTTAACAAATAATTATTACAGACGTGCCTGTGAGTTCATTGGATGAGCCCTTTTTTATCCACACTCGATAAAATTTAATCTCAACTGAGGTTGAGATCTCAGACTGATATTACTACAAAGTTCCACCATATAGGATGTAAATATATACATGGACACAAATAATGCACGGTGCCTCCTATGTAGCTCAGATACAAAATCTAAACCTTCCAACGAGAACAATGAAGATGCCTTAAAAACAGAACTTCAGTCTTCTTTTTTTTCCTTTTTTTTTACCTTTCATTGTAATTTTGAATAAGCTACCAATAGTGCCAGGGTATGTGGGTTAATGAGGGCATCCTTAACATAACCAGGTTTACGGAAGAATAGTTGAATGTTTTCATTATATGGAGAGGTAAAATCAACGTCGATGTATCAAAGGGGGTTCAGTAGAAGATTTTGGAAGATGACAGAACTGGAAATTGAACTTCCTTTTTAATTAAGAGAGTGTGATGAAATCTTCCAAGGAACTAACCAAACTCGGAGGCCAATGCTTGGTCTCTCTTACATAGGATATATCAGTGTACTTAGGGTCTAAAAGTGTGGCAATTGTAAACTGGTTTTCAGCTAGGAGAGGCGCATGTTTGTCTGCATATAGTGCTGCAGCAAGGGCTGCATGAATCTCTGCATCAACAACGAAACAAAAAACAGATTTTACATATCTTGAACAACAGAAAATAAGGCAAAAATTCTTAGTGTGTCTTATTAGTTAGTTTCCAGAACCACGAATAACTTTAACAAAGGTCTAAAGACCTCTGTGACCAAAATGCCATTGCATATGTCTGAGTCTCTGAGACGTATGACAGAATTGGATTTAAAAGGATAAAACTGTGTAATTCTATAGTTTTTACCATGAGGTTAAGCTTGGTTTGTTAATCAAGTGCAAAAGGAACACAAGATTTTGTCAAGTAAAAAAAAATTAAAACATTTACTGAGCTATAAGACCTGGATAACCCTTGAGTGAAATAGAGACATCTTCCATCTCAGCAATAGCCTCGTCTCGATCTCCTATCTCATACAATACAATTGCTCTACCGACTCGTGCATATTCAGACAATGCAAAATCCTTGTAATCCCTAATCAGCTAAGTGGCAAAACATGAAAAGCGAAAAGGAAAAATGCATTCAGTGAATAAAGGAATATACTATCTTACCAATAATATCCTAAAGGCGGAAACTGTAGTACAGAATTTCAAGTAGGTGGGAAACGCAAAAGTCTTGCAAGTTACAACAGAATACAAGTTTCACTTATGCACGAGATGTGCTCGAGATTATGCCTCAGTGAAAACATCAACTCCCAGAACATATAATAAAATTTTGATGGGTTCATTACAATTACTCGTTCCTGAAAAAATATTAGCAAATTTGTGTACTTGACTGAAGGAAAGGAGGGCCTGAGGAAAGTCGCCTTTGGCCTGGAGGTCTCTTGCTATGTCAAGCAATTCAACTGCCTTGCCAACCCGTCTTGACACGTCAGCACTCGCTTTCCTCTCCAAGTCGGTGACCGGGTCGAACGGGTCGCCATTAGTTGGTTCAGCCAAGGCAGGAAGGGACGAGAAAGGCAGAGAAAGGAGAAGGAAGAGGAAACTCCTTTTGGTTGCCTTCAATGGGAAAGGTAGAGATGTGGAGAGCGATTTGGGATGGGGAATATTAGGCGAAGGTGGATGTCTGAAATTGAAATTGAAGTGAGGAGAAGAGGAAGAGGGAAGTGTACAGCACTGGAAAGAGATCATCGTCGTGTGGTGTGGGGATTTCTCAGTGCATAACAACTAACGAAGTAACGAGCGTACTTGGCAAATTATTCAGCCCAATACAGTCATGTACAGCATTGGATCGAACTTGTATGGTTCAGATATGACCGCAATCACTACTTAGGAGATAAAGAAGGCTACGTCAGTGATTGAGATTTCACATTCCACGAAATATTTCGTATTACAGAATAACAATTGAATGTTTTACACAATTTTGAAATTTTTGCTTGCGAATCTCGAAGTTATATTAAACATTGATTTACTATTTCGTAAAACGAAGTATTCCATGGAATATGAATTCAGTGATTGATCAGCAGAGATAGTAAAAATAAAAATAATTATATATTTTTATAGCAAATTAGAGTTATGTTAAGTTGCCTAAGCACGGTAGAGCACTTACTTACGATTTCATATCTAGAATTTCAAATTGTAGGTGACCGATTCGAACTGTTGAAAACGTCGTCCATTCAAAAATTTACTTATATATCAAAAAAATCATTTTTAATTCTTTATATACTATTTATCGGATAGGTGAAAATTTCAGTAAATGTGAGAGGACTATAAATCATTGGATCAATAATTTTTTCACTAATCCGATAAAATAGTGAAAAAAATTATAAGAATGAAATTTTTTTTATCTCCAGATAGATTTTAGTATAATAACAATTGCAAAGGTTCGAATCGGTTATTTGCATTTTGAAATTATAGATATGGGTCGAAGGCACGATAAAGCACGTATTTATGTAAGTATCGTAGCATAACTCTAAAAAATATATATTTTTAAAATGATATTTAACATGATGTTTTATATTTGTAAATATCATATTTTACGTGTTTGTTAATAAGCATTCAATTTTCAATAAATTATAATTCATATTATTCAAGTTAATGCAATTTTTGTTGCCAACATTTGAAAGTTTTGCGCTTACATGATTTTTGTTGCAAGTGTGGATGTTTTGAGCCCAAGCCCATAGGACTTATTGAGCTCAGTTGTGGTCCAATTTAACATATATACTTTTTGGGAAAATTTTAGATGTAAAAGATTGATATATAGATATTTGACTTATTTACTTATTTTAGATTATTAGATATTTAGATGCATCGAAATTTGCAGTTACATCAAAATCAAACTGTTAATTTGATGTACCTATTATATTTAGGTTTGTTGTAGGGCTGTCAACATATTTTGTCAATGATATTTTTTTACTTTTTTTCTATCAATATCGTATTTGATAAGACTGATACGGATAACAATTTTTTCGTTAGATCATCGGATATGATATGAGTAAGATTTATTTTTCGTTAATTAATGAGCAAGAGTACGAATAAAGACTATTTCATACTCATCCTATATGGTAAATTATAGAAAAATATTAGTAGAAAATTTAGATAAGAGATGGAATATTTGAATTTTAATTTGATTGTTTCGATAAAATGATTTCAGTTAGGATTCAATTGTATATTTATATTTATATTTTTATATTTATGAAGAGACATGTTTGTATTAAATAAATAAGTTATGATATTTTATTTATAAAATTAATAATTATACAAATATTACACTTTTCGTCTGTTACTTGTTTGTTATCATGTAAATTTAACAGATAATGATAGAGTATGGGTAATTCAAATTTTAACGGATAAATATATAGTAAGAATAAGACCAATTCAAAATAATACAAATATGAAAATACCTTTATCCGATCAGTATCCTACCAATTGGTAGCCCTAGTTTGTTGCACCTAAATTTTCCATTTTTTTTATTAGCCAGTTGTCATTGAGTTGACACATGATATATATTTGCTTAATGTCATAGAAAATCTCCTTCATTCAGATCTGATCGGAGTGCTCTCTTTCTCTCCGTCTGACTTGGACACTTGGTCGGAGCCACCACGTTCTCTCTCATCGATTCTCTCAAGGTTCGGACCGAATCCGAATCCTCTGGTCTCGGAAATATTTGGGACATGTCTGGTCCCAATGAATCTGGGCTGTCCGATCAAAATATAATGGTTCGGATTAAAAACGCTGACAAATTGTCTGCCCGCTCGTGAGAGCTTTCCTGCCAATCTGCCCCAACCTTCGATCGGTTCGTATTCGATTTTCTTCTCTCCCTCATCGTGATTTGTTCTCTCTCCCTCATCGTGATTTGTTCTCTCTCTCTCATCGCGATTTGTCTCTGACTCTCATCGCAATTTATCTCTGACTTCTCTCTCTCATGATAATCCTTGGATTTCATCACCGGGCGCCAGATCACCTCTTCTCTTCTCCCGATCGATTGTCACCATCCGTCTGGTTCTTGCCTTGCTCAGCTCACTGCTCATGTATCCTCCCCAAGCAGTACTTTAATACTTCCGACTGTTAATAATCTCTTGATGTGGAAAATGAACTCTCCTGATTGGATCTCATACCCGCTCCAAGTTCATCTCGCACATTTAAGGCAAATGGTAGTTATAGGAACAAGGATCTGGACCTTGGAATCAGTAAACAAAATTTCCCTCATAGACTTGCCTCATGACTTATGTTCCAAGGTGCATGTTCAATGGCTGCAGTGGAGGTGGGATACATTACCGAGCTCTAGGAATTCATTTATGAACATTATTCTAATACCCAACTGGCCTATATTCTTACACATGTCAATTTGATCTTAAAGACTGGTCCGATACCAATTGTAAAGACTTGGCCCCATATAATACAAAGACTGATCCCATGCGCATATTTTCACAAGATGGAACTTCATGATCTATTGAAGACCCTGCAATTGCACAGAGGGTTCTATTCAGTTGGTATCTACTCCTTTTTTTATGGGAATTCGGATCATTACCAACTTCTTTAAGATTCTTGTAGTTGTATGGTGCTTATGGGTTATTTGACGAAAAACTGGTTTCATGTAAATCTGCCTGTTCTTCAGAATTTGTGTTTATAAAACCAGATATTTGTGTTTATTTAATTCTAATAGAATATTGTTGGTGACTTGGTATATAAAATTTCATGCTATTTCATTTTAAGCATAGTGTTTGCTTGTAAATAAAGCGAGCTTATAGTACCAATACCACTGTATCAGGAATAGTACAAAAAGTAAAAAAGTGATCCTTGCATTTAATCACATCCTGGTTTACTCTGAATTTTTTTTTCTTTTTTTTCAAAGAGGAAAATATCTGCAGAAAGAAAAAAATAAAATAATTGAAGAAGTTATCACTCTATATAGTCATTTTTTTTATCAACTTTGAACGTGGAAATAGTTCTCTTTAGTTGCAAAGCTGAAAGTAGAAAAGTTCAACTAAATGTATGTGATTACTGGCATATCAAAAAGCTTATTTTTCCATCACGTAACTTGGACATGAAATATATAAAGTAAAAAAGCTACACTAGCTTGCTTCAGATGATGAGATATTAAATTAGCTTTTAAACAACACTCCAATAAAAACAGACAAAACGAGAAATATAATTAAACAAAGAGAAATGTTTACTTGAAGCTCAGCATTGGCTTTTTCTGACCGACATGAATCTGCAACACTCCACTAAAGCGAAGAGAGAGAAATCGTGATGAGAGAGAGGGATAAATGTACGGAAGGACCGAAGGTAGGGGCAGAATGGCGGAAAAGCTAATCGAGCAGGTCAGCAATTTTGGCAACGATTTTATTTTTAATTTTTAGAGGCGTTTTAATCCGAACCATTAGATCTTGATCCTCTGATCCAGATTCATTGGGACCAGACAGGTCCCAATTAAAAGGAGGACCAGAGGATTCGGATTCGGATTCGGTTCGGACCTCTCTCTCGTCACGCTCCTTTCTCTCAGATCAGATCTGATCGGCGATCATCGGAGTGCGCTCTCTCTCTGTTTATTACACAGAAGGCTACACGGTACGAAGTTGTAGAAAACTACCCTCACGACCCTCCATGGCTCCCCCTCCCTCTTCCAAAAAAAAACGGGCCTAACCAAACAAAACAAACTCGCCACATGAAACATGGCGTCTCGACTGGGCCTATCTACCTTCTCCTCTTTGGGCCCAAGGAAAACTCTGTCGATGGTGTCATCACTGGCACTGCCTTCTCACCTAGCCGCGCCTCGTTATCCGTTACCTCAACATTTATTCGCTTCCCATTGCTCTCCGATTTCACAACTGCAATTTGCAAGGAATCTCTCTCCAGTCGCCATGTCAGCTTCATCCTCCGTTCCATCGTCGATCTCCTCTTACGAGAAGGAGCTCGCCGCCGCTAAGAAGGCCGTCTCCCTAGCCGCTAACCTCTGTCAGGTTTTTGTCAGATACAAGTTTATTAGCTTCTAATTGAATAAATTTTTCATTTGTTATGCAATGCACATGTTTAGTGTGTTTACTTTTTTTTCTCCGCTGTCGCAACAGTTCGTGCAAGAAGAAATATTGCAATCGGATGTACAGTCAAAAGCAGATAAAAGCCCTGTCACTGTGGCTGATTATGGTAATTTTAACATCCACTGCATCTAATACAGTCGCACTCTTGTTTTTATCATTCGGAACTATCAGTAATGTACTAATCTGAACTATTATTCAGGTTCACAAGCTATTGTAAGCCTTGTTTTGGACATGGAGCTGTCTTCTGGCCCCTTTTCCATGGTCGCAGAGGAGGTATAGTACATCATAACATTGTCTAACAGTACGTATGGTTTCTTTACTGGTACAGTACATATGTGTTGCTGAAGGGGAGCCTTGGCACAGTGGTAAAGTTGTCACCTTGTGACCAGGAGGTCATGGATTCGAGTCGTGGAAACAGTTTCTTGCAGAAATGCAGGAAAAGGTTACGTACAAATGTCCCAAGGTGGTCCGACCCTTCCCCGGACCCCGTGCAAGCGGGAGCTATGTGCACCGGGCTGCCCTTACAGTACATATGTGTTGCTCATGATCACTAATGAATTTTACCCTGGCTCATATATGTGCAATACATCATTGAGCATTTGTATGTACCACAGCAAATCTTTGTTTACCATGATCGAAATGGTATCTTCCGTTTTTTATTGACTGTGTCGCTATCTGTCATTGCTTTATTCTCTTTCCTTGGAGAAACTATTAGATTTATGTGATCAAGCTCCCAGTTTACCACGAGGACCACATAAGTACCGGTGATAGTTAGATTATTCTGATGGATAATTATGTATGTTCCATTCAATATGAGATGTTAGTATTGTATATAAATATAGAAAAATGGCTCAATATGAATATAGAAAAAGAACTCATATTAATGGTGTATATTGCAACGATATTTTTTCAATGCAGGATTCAGAGGACCTAAGAAAAGACAGCTCAAAAGAGATATTGTCACGAATTACTGACCTTGTTAATGATACACTCTCAACTGATCCTTCGTTTTGTAATGTCAACCTGTCTGAGGAAGGGGTACTCTCTGCAATTGATAAGGGTAGATCTGAGGGGGGCCCATCTGGTAGACATTGGGTACTCGACCCCATTGATGGCACCAAAGGGTATGTTAACTTGTCAATACTCATAACAGATTGAGCTGAGAGACTTTTCTTTTGGCTTCTTTTCATAAGTTTTAGCAATACATTTTATGAGGGTTCCAGGAGCTAAAAATTAGCTCTACCTTTTAAGGAATAGATATAGATTTGTTCACCAGTTGAGTTTTTTTTTCCAGTCCTTTTATTTGGAATTCTATTTCCTCAAGTTACATAATAACCTCTATTCGGGCTACATTGTGCCTCAATAGAACTTCTAAAAGTTTGTGTTTAGAATTAATTAAAAAGTATATTTGTTTCTTGCTTATAGTTGAATCAAGTCAGGTTCCTAACTGAATTTCTTTAGGTTCCTAAGAGGAGATCAATATGCAATTGCACTTGGATTGCTTGATCAAGGAAAAGTTGTGTTAGGTGTGTTAGGGTGTCCTAATCTCCCTCTGGCATCAATACAGAATGCAAGTCAAAATGACGAACAAATCGGTTGCCTCTTTTCTGCAATAGTTGGGGAAGGAGCATGGGTGCAATCTCTTGACGAGGGCTCTTCACCTACAAAGGTCATTTACTTATTCTAGTTTCATTTCTCTCTTTGTTTAAGGGTGTTTGGTACTTTAATTTCTTTCGGAATAAGGTGGAAGAAGAGATTTCTGGAAGAAAATTGCCAAACACATGTTGAATAGAGTGGAAGATGATCCAAAGAAGTTGGAAGATATTTCTTAGACCTAAGAGGTGGAAGAAGAGTTAAACCCTTATGTTTACTGTATTAGGTCTAAGAATCCAAACTTCTTTGAAATTCAATTTGTTTAATGATCATTCCTTTGCGCTTACATGAGGATGATCATTCTTAGACCTAATCTTCCAAAGAAGTTTAATGATCATTGCTTCTTAAGCCACCTTAAGTATTGCACATTTTGTGATTATTTGAAATTCAATTTGTTAGGATGAGGGAAATTACTTGCAGAATCCAAACTGACTTCCTTTTGGTTTGTGCAGATTCAAGTAACCACCATTGAGAGCCCAGTTGATGCATCATTTTTTGAGTCTTTTGAGGCAGCACACAGCATGCATGATTTGACGAGTAATATAGCCAAGGTAATTGTTAGAATATTCATTGAACTTTGTTAATGATCCTTTAACTTCTGTTTGGTCTACCGTATTCATCTTCTTTTTTTTCAAACAGAAACTAGGTGTAAAAGCCCCACCAGTTAGGATTGACAGCCAAGCGAAATACGGTGCTTTAGCCAGAGGAGATGGTGCAATTTATTTGCGCTTCCCTCATAAGGGATACAAAGAGAAAATTTGGGATCATGCAGCTGGTTCTATTGTGGTGACTGGTATGCTAATTATTTACTTATGAAAGCACTGATCCCTCCCCCCTCAACACCCCACAGCCTGACCTCCCCCCATCAATTTGTTTACTTATTAAAGCACGGACCTGTTCCTACCTCCCCCCATTAAATATTTACTCATCTGCATACTGAACTGCCCAATGTGAAAACCTTGGACCCCTCGGATGAGAAAATGATATTTTAGTGAGAGATGATTCTCAGAAAGTTGATAAACTTGGCGGGCTTTATTTTTCTGCAGAGGCTGGTGGTGTGGTCACTGATGCGGCAGGAAATGATTTGGATTTTTCAATGGGAAGGTACCTTGACCTTGATACAGGAATAATGGCAACTAACACAAAGTTAATGCCGCTACTTCTTGCTGCAGTACAAGAATCGATCAAGGAACAACAGCAGGCAACCTCTCCTCTGTGATACTTCTTCATGTTATGGGGACAAATAACATTGTTTGTAAAAGTTTCTTCTTGAATATAATGCCTAATATGTTAAGTTGCTCTTCTCTTTCATTGCTTATTTTTGTAAGTTGCTCGTTCTTTTCGTTGTTCATTAAAATAGGACCAAATTATTATCACCCATCTTTAAATTTTAATTGTTTGAATCCCCCTATGTTGGTGTTTCATGAGTCGCAATATTAAATAAGAGAACGGAGTATTGAGTTCTCTTTTTGCAAGGATGTGTTTGGATGGTGAATGGAATAGTGCAAGATCAGTATTATATGGGTTAGCGTATAAAAATGGTGAGTGAAGAATGTTAATGGAATAATGTTGGAATAGTGATAATCTTGAGCCACGAAAAATAGTGCTAATATTCAGATTATTATTCGGTATTTCTGTTCCATAGAAGACTCACTCAATTCCGTAAATACTACCATCCCGCAGTGTGATTGTAATAAGGTAGAAAATAGCGATATTTCATTCTTCTATGATCCTCATATTTAATGCCAACATCGCTGGAACAATCAGGTTCATTGGATTGCATATACATAGATGGCTTCCATGACACCTTTTATTCTGCTTCAAGGCAAGACTTCCCTATACAAATAAACTAAATTCAACTATAGAGGCACGTCTGAAGGATATTCAGCAGGGTGCTTCTTTATTGTTTCACGGAGCAACTTCTCTTGCTCGCGAAGATTATTAGGAACTTCATGGTACACATCGGTGAATAGCTCACTAAGAGGTGGTTTGTGCATTCTCTCAGCAACCTGAATTGCTTGGAATATCTGTACAAAGGACGGGGGGTAAGAAAAATGAGATACTCTTGTTTACCAAATTGAATATACATCAGAGATGCTGGATTGTAAAACTGATCCTAAAAAATTCTACTGCACTTGTATCAAGAAATACCCCTTTATGTTTCTCAAAATAGCTAAATAACATTAATAGGTAAGAACCTAAGAGAAAATGTTTTTTAAGGCTACATGAAACACACTAAGAAGGTTTGGAACTTATAAGATTTGTGTAAGGTTACCTCCTTTCTAACATTACTCCTGAGCTCAGATTCTTCAGCATCAGACCACCAGCCATTTCCCTCGACCCATTTCCTGTATCTAGAGATTGGATCCCGTGCTGTTCTCCAGTGTTCAATTTCGTCTATCGGCCTGTACTTGGTCGAATCATCTGAAGTGGAGTGGTGACCCACTCTATATGTTAGTGCCTGCATATTCCAAAGCCCCATCAATCACTTGATTCCAGACATGTAAACCTGGTTTTAAAGTATTATCATGGGTGTATTAACTTCCAATGCTATACCTCAATTAAGATAGGTCGGCCTTCGGATACTGCCATTTCTCGTGCAGTGTGCACTGCACTGTAAACAGCTAGAGCATCATTTCCATCAACACGGATACTTCTGATCCCATAAGCCTGGCCACGAATAACCACACCATCACCTAAAATTTTAGAAACAACCTTCAGTACACTGTACTAAAGAGGTAGCGCCTATTTTTAACAAGTTAAGTGGTATTTGTACTTCTAAATTGATCTGTTGTAGGAGTGCTGATAGCCCAGCCATTGTTTCGACAGAAGAAAATTACTGGAACCTCCATCACAGCAGCAAAATTTAATGCTGCATGAAAGTCTCCCTACAACAATTTCACATAGAGAAATCATGTTTACTGATATGAACCACATAATAATTGTATTTCTGTGAAATTTTCCATTATAATAGCATCAAGTTTTCTTAATGTATCCAGAAATTCTCTTAAACATATACCTCGCTGGTACCACCGTCACCAAAGTAAGTTATGGCACATGCATTTTTCTTGTCCATCTTAAGTGAGTATGCAGCTCCTACTGCATGAGGCAGCTGTGTGCTGCGATTGTCAAACTCGAAGTCAAAATTTTGTCCAAAACCATTTCAAAAATATGTTAACTTAAAAAGGTTGTGGTTTTTTTCTTGTCCTTGGAAGGTCTCAATTCGAATATAATCCCAGCAAACCTCTTTTATCTACTTCTCTGTATCTCACCCCCATTATAAAATGCACAGTGCTCAATGAAAATAGAACATTTTAAAAGAATAAGCCAATAAAGAAATATTTTCTGATACTTATGAGATAGATTGGGCAAACTGGTAATTTGCCAGTAGAGAGGGAAACAAAATGTCTGTAAATTACCCAAAGTATTAAAAAGAAAAAAAACAGTGGATCGTACGCAATCGGAGAAGATACAGTGAAATAGTTGAGACGGTTACTTCCATAGTGGATTGGCATTTGACGACCTTTTCCATAATCTAGCATGTTGCCAAAGCATTGATTCGCAAACTCTTGCAGAGTAAAACCTCGCCACAGTAAGACCCCTGGCTCCCTATACTACAGCCAGAACCATGCAATGAATATCCCAACAAACTCATTTAGTAATTGTGCTCATGAAATTTTATTACAAAAATCAGACGTCTTATTTTCTTTATAAGAGAAATTTTCAAACCAATATCCTCATTAACCTTTCAGTTTCTCACGAATTAAGCTTTCTTTCAGATTTCTGTTAGAATGCTCTTTTTTTCAATTCTAGAACTGTTAGTAGTATTTTTATTTTGTAATGAAAGAAAGAATGTTTTTTTGTGTTTTGATTTCACGTACTTGAGGAAGGACAATGTCCTCTAAGCTTAGTGCAGCAGCTGAGGCAATATTAATGGTTTCTTCACCAAAAGTGGTGAGATAGAAAGATATTCTTCCCTGTCTTTGTGCTTCGTAAAATATAGTGTCCATTATTTGCAGTGTCACCATTTCACTGTACATTTTCCTTGCTAGATCCTTTCCAACCTGAAGTTAATTAATTGTTTTAAAAAAAAACTTAAGATTAAAAAAGAATGACAGTAACCTATATTGTCTCAGTAAGATTTCGAAATGCCAAGCTTAACTCATACCAATGAGATCCTATATAATGGAACAATGTGGATGTGCATTTTCAAGTTTTCATCATTTAATTAAAAAGTGGTTATGAATTGATATAGTTATCATTACAACTGTGAAAAAAAGGATAAGAAAATCAATTTGTAACTTCATCATTAAACTATATAGAAAAAAGCACAAGCATACTAGTCTAGGAATATGCTAAGTTTTTTTTTATCCTTTTAGCCTTGCTTATGTTGGATATCCTTATTCTGTTTTTTGTGTATCATTGAGGTTGAGGAACAGATTATTCTTCCAATTGGGGTTAAAATAAAGTTCAGTGATTCGAGAAATTAAACAGTGTGTGGGTAAGAAAAAGAAAAGAATAGAGAAGTACCTCTTTGAACCTAGAACCAGAAATTGTTTGGCCATCTTCATCTAGAACACGGTAACAACTAATTCGTTCACTTGGTGATTCAGCCAGGAACTTCATTTCTGCTACAAATGCAACCTTGCCTCCAGGAAAATCTAGTACCTGAATTTCTTTAGAACATTCTAATCAAGTTCATAAATAAAATCAATAAATCTAGTACCTGAATTTACTTAACAGGTAACCATTGTAAGATATAATCATTCAAATAAGCAGGAATCAAAATACTAATAATAATAACATGGTTAGCATGTAAAAGAATTCAACTCAGTCACCACTCCAATGACATAAGCACTAAACACTGCCTAATATTTTATTAACACAAGTTACCAATGAGGACTTGAACAGTAATGACATAAGCACTGAACCCAATAATGGCACGGGATAATATTTTATTGTAACAGCGTAAAAGAGAGACCAATCTTACGGCACAAATTAACAACATCAAACCCCAGTTTATCTTCACAAGGATAAAGTCCAGCTTTAAATATTACTTATTTCCATTCAGCCATTAGCCATATTTTAAGCATGAAAAGTTTCACTAGCTTGCTCTCCGACATAAAAAACTTATTAGGATACACCAATTAATTAGTATTTGTGTATACACGGAATCTCCTCTTAAACAAATAAACTCCTTTCTAAAGTTAGATGTAGAGATGCCATTTACCAATTCAAGTATAGACAAAACTTCAACCGAAAAAGGACCAACTATAGTTTAAAATTGATTAGAGGAATACAAAATTAGAACAGAATCAACAACTTAATTTAAACCTGAGGGGTCGACCCCGTGTTATCATCTTCAATTAAAATTTCACGAGCTTCCATAGCCCCAGCACGTGGAGTTGAACAAAAAATTCTTGTATTGCATGCAGAGCCACCTCGACACGTGCTATTTCCGTTAGCGAGAGAAGAAGGAACCAAAATTGGGGTTAAATTAGGCAATGGGGCCCCATCAGCAGTTGTTAAAGCTTCGATCTTTCCTCTGAGAATATTACTAAGCAATCGTGATCGTGCTAATCTCAGCGCCATGGAACAAGAGAAGGAGAGAGGAAAAGAGAGGAGAGAGCAAGTCTGGTGTAGAGATAGTAGAGTAGGTTGATTATTTATGGTGTGGATAAATTTAGAATTCTACATTGAGAAATATATACTGGAATTTTGAAGAAGAAGAGATAGAGATGAGAACAAATAGAAGAATTGCTCATTGTCGTGTCAGCTTCGCTGATATAGACAGAGCTCACCAAGTTAGTGTA
The DNA here is from genome assembly GCA_964058865.1 of Eleocharis quinqueflora. Lineage (NCBI taxonomy): Eukaryota > Viridiplantae > Streptophyta > Magnoliopsida > Poales > Cyperaceae > Eleocharis > Eleocharis quinqueflora. The sequence goes on along the minus strand of CAXKVX010001966.1, from coordinate 30,730 downwards.
AAGTATAAACAGCTCAAACAGTAACGAGATCTACCGCAGCACCGATACTGTGCGTATTGTGTAGTAAATTTCAGTTTTTTATTTGTATCGAGATTCGTGCAAGCTAAATTTTATAATATCAGACCTCCTGAATCAAATATGAGCCGTCCGTAACTTACAGCGCAGAAAATCTGAGCCGTCCATCGGTGTTGCGCGGTAGAAGAACAACTTCCGCTCCAACATGGGCCTATTAAATGTAATGGCCTACAATTCGTAACAAATGTACAAATACTCGAGCACGTTATATTAATAACGCATCTAAATTTTCTACATTGTTCAGTTTTTATCTTATCTTAAGTTTATTGTCAGCAGAAATCATTTTCAACTAGAGACTCAAATAATAACGACGCTTCGAGTGATTGAAAAATCCAACTTAATTAATAATTTAAAAAATAAGATAATGATTATGATAATACCTTTATCAATAATAATATTAAAAAACATACTTTAATAATTAGTACCATTATTAATAATACAATTAATAATATAGATTAATAATAATATTATTATTAATAAAATAATTAGAGCATGACTAAAATAATATGCATAGTACACCACATAACGTAATATGCACCCATTTGTATTTAATTTGGTCATTAAATTGATATTTAAGTTGCTCAATAAATTATTCATATCAAAATCTTGTATGAAATAAAATTTCGTGATTTTTAGAGCTTTCTTGCTATTTTTTAAATATTTTTAAAAACAGACCAGAAATGGCACTTTTGTAGTATTAAATCTGGACTGTTTTTAAAAAATATTTAAAAAATAGCTAGAAAGCTCTAAAATCACGAAATTTAATTTCCTACAATATTTTCATATGAAGAATTTATTGAGCAACTTAAATCTCAATTTAATGACCTATATCTATATGCATAGTACAAAATGGGGTGTACTATGCATATTATTTTAGCCATGCTCAAATAATTATTATCTTCATAAAAGTAATAATATATCAATAATATAATTTAATTATAATAATAATAGTAATAATGATATACTTAAAATTGTTAGATTAAAAGATTAAAGTACTAATAGTAATAATAATAATAATAATAATTAAATTACTAGTAATATTAATATTTAAAAGATTTGAATAAAATATTTTTCTCAAAATTGTTAGATTACAATAGGTTGCCAATCCGTCATAACGGATTCCTGTCAAGAAGAGCTCAGAAGTCAGCCAAAGATGCAAACAAGGGAAAAACTGGAAAAGTGCCAACCCGTCACAACGGATTTTGTAACGGGTTGCAAAATTCTGTTACGGAAGCAGCCCTGATCAAGATTTCAAGACTCCAAGATGTGTCCAAAATATATATACTTGAGGGATATGAATCAGAAGCATCAAGAAAGTCTTCCCCAAGTTTAAAAGCATTCAATTAAGCACTAGAAAAAGCATAGTAGCATTCTTCTTCAACATCCACATCCTTAGAGTGTGTTAGCATAAGCTAATTATGTAATTGTCAATTCAAGCACTTTTGTGATTTTTTTAGTTTGGTGAACTATGTCGTGTTGTCAAGTAGTTCATCATTGTCTTTGATTGTGTTGTCGATCAGATAATTAGGCCTTTGTAGAGCAGTGTAGCCTCTTGCAAAGGATTGGAGCCTTTAGGATAGGCTCCTTTATTGTAAAATATTAGTTTTGGTGGAATCTGTCTCGAAAGGTATTTTGGATCCGAGAGTCTTGTGGAAGTAGGCTTGGTTGATAAGTTGAATCACGTTACATATTGTGTTCTCTTGCTCTCTTGCTCTTATTTTCTCTTTTACTCTACTTTTGTATATTTTTGTTTGAATTGTTGAAATTACTCTATCACTTGCTTGCTTGACTTAGTTAGGTGTTAAGGTCCAAAATTTTCAATTGAAATTGTTAAACGCTTTCGCAATCATTTTTAGGCCTTATTTTACCTTAGGATTACAAAATAAAAATTGGTATCAGAGCAAAAGATTCATACCTAGCTAATTAGATCAATTCTTGATAGTTCATGACATTGTCTTGTGAAGAATGACATAATTGAAGTTTGTGAAGAACCATCAATCTTTGGGGTAGGATGTAAGAATTTCTCTTTGGTATCAGAGTAAAAGGTTCATACCTAGCTAATTAGATCGATTCTTGATAGTTCTTGACTTTGTCTTGTGAAAAATGACACAATTGAAGTTTGTGAAAGAACCACCAATCTTTGGGGTAGCATGTAAATTTTTTTTTTGGGGCTTAGGAGAGAGACTAAGGTCAAGTACTAAGCCGAAAGTATTTTTAACAACAATTACAATTCAAGCTTTTAGACCTTAATCACCTAGCTAAAATTTCAGCAAACAAGTACTAAGAGCAATTGAGCAATTTCACAAGTAACAAAGTGCAAAAATAGTAAAGAGAGAGAGTAAAGAACAAGAGCAAGATGATTTAAGTGGAATCTCTCAAGAATTGGACCTATTTAATCGTCGTACATGAAAGATATGGAACCGGTCTTCGTCTCCATAACAAATATAGCGTACAATTATATAATAAATAAATTGTTATAATTATGAAATTAAATAAATTGTTAAAATTATGCAATTAAATAAATTGTTAAAATTGTGCTATTAAATTAAATAACAAGATTGCTGTATATATTAAATAACAAGATTGCTGTTAAAATTGTTAAAATTATTCCAATACATTTACGCTTGCTGTATATATTAATATTATGTAGTGATTTTTTTATATAGACGCTTTAACCTTTGTTTTGTCTTGTACATACGATTAACAGTATATAAAAATTTAATGTTAAACAAAAGGAGATGAACAAATTATGTTAGACTGCGTGAGATGAGACAATGAGAGCTGCGTGTAGCAATTTATAAACACGGCCTGCTACATGTTTAGTTACAGATAAATTGCTACAGAGATATCTCTTTTTTCCTTTTTCTTTTTATTAAAACCGTAGGTATGGCTGGATATGTCACATGTGGAATCACAAGTGTCAGGTTAAATGGCATTGCTTCTTGGAATCAGATCTAGTGTAGCTTGGAATGGTGTAGAGTAGTATTTGGATTGTTCGATTTTTACTAATTACATCAAGAATTGTGTCAAAGTATAAAGACTCATTAATTTTCATCGCTAACGATCGATCGCAAAATTAGCAGTCGATCTGAACCGTCCATCTGATTTAGACGCGCTATTACGTTACAGCAGATTCGGATCCTTGCTTCTTGGGTGGTTGGAATGGGATTAGGAACACGTTTGGAGAGATGAGCTGTCAACAAATCGAGTCAGAACTCCAAAAAAAAAAATCAAATCGGTAGTAGGCGTAGGTCAAAAAGGAAGCGTGCTTATTTTAATTTTGTATTAATTTTAGGACTGGTAAGAAAAATAAAATATTCGTCATTCCTACGAGGAGGATGAAATCCACACGTCTGAGATCGCCACAAACGGGAAAGCGATGGGTCTCATTTATTTATAAATTACTTATTACTTTATTTATTTATTTATTTATTTGTTAAATTATTATTATTTTTAAACATTACTTTCCTAATTGTGTTTGACAGACGGCTAATGACAACGATTGAGTGTACGAGAATAGCTGATCGCTCGCGATTTGGGCGATTTCATACTTCTACAAATTTTGTTGTCAATTTTTACACTTTTTTGTAAATAGCACCGTTTGCGCTTAACAGAAAAATTATTTTTTTTAAATTCATTTTTCGTAGACTTACAATACACTAAAAATAATTTCTGATAGAACTTAACAGTAAAAACTAATTAACTAAATGTGACATGCGTTACCCACGAATTTCAATTAAAAAAAAACAGTGACGTGTCATCACTCAATTGTAGGCGAGCCTTGGGAAAAAATACGACAACATTTGTAAGGAAAAAAAAAGCTCTGACAATATTAGTATATCTCCCCTGGTTTTTCAATAATCAATTATATCCAAATACAATTAAACATCCAAGAAAGAAAAGCATAAATTGTACAAAGTTTGCACTGTAACTAATCTCTATATTATCCTTGAGGCCGGAAGTAACCTAGACTTGCCAATCTCTCTGTCAGCTTCCTTTCTGCAGTTGCCTGAACACACATAAACCATAAATTTATACGTTATACTTGAACAAAAATCCTTTCAATTTGGGTGCTTGCGGCACTTGGTACGCCTTGATGCATCGGATATATTCAAACATCAAAATCATCTATTACATGCATTCATTTTACTGCAAAGTAATAGTTAGTATTTTATTTTCTATCCTAGAAATTTTATTGCTCAATAATGTCCCGTCAGCATGTAAAAGTTATCCCATCAATAAACAAGGTGTATCAAAAGCTCTAAGAGAGAAAAATGATCTGATTGGACCAAAGATAAGAGTTAAGAGTTGAGGGACAAACTTAAAGACTTGCTTCCATAGGTTCAGCGATTATGTACAGTTGATAGATATAAATCGGTGTAAGATGTTAGGAAGTGATTTTACAGAAAATAGCCGGTCATCCAATTAAACCCAAACCATAACATAAAGCCCAAGAAACAACAACAACACCAAAGCCTTTTGTCCCAAACAAGTTGGAGTAGGCTAATATTAGATTTCATTTCCATAAGATTGGCTTAATTTTTATGTTGGCTTGCCAAGCTTATCACAACTCTCCTCCTTTCCGGGCTTGAGACCGACTATGTAAAACATAGGCGGAGTTATAAAACCCAAGAAACCAAAATAAAATAAAATTGTAAGTTCTATTATCATCAGATACATGCAGTACCAAACCACCTGACATAAGACCTTAGATGAAAAGAAATTACCTCAAGCAATGGACTATCTTTCGGAATATTGCATGCTACGACAATATTGAGCCCAGTTTTCAGAACTGAAAAAACAAAGTAAACATAGGTACTCGAAACAACAACGTAAACCTTAATAGAAAGCAGCATGAACATAACAAAGAAAAAGCAATTCATAAAAAAACTGAAAATATGCACCTAGGCGGCGAGCAATGCTTGAGCCAGTGTTGTCAGAAGTGCCTCCCAATATTGAGGTTACACTGACAACATTATTCTGCAACGATATCATTTAATAAAAATAGATAAGCATAGCAGTAAAATGTAATTTCTACCAATTAAAGCCAACTAGAGATTGCAGTTTGTTGGGTTAATGAGATACATGTCACAAAGTCAAAACTGAAAAAGTAATTCACATGAAGGGACCAGCTTCAGAATAATTACTTATTTAAATGAAGCAATGAACCTAATTAAGCAATACCCATAATCTCAATCAATTGAACTCTTTAAACTAATTAACCATCACTTGCAAACTTTTTCGAATTTAAGAATCAATGGACCTGAAAACCACCCAATTGAGCTTCAAGTTAACCTAATTGTGAAATTGAAACTATGAAATTCTGAAATTATAATGGATGGAAATAAAAGTAATAAAAACTTGTTCTTACAGGCCTAGTGGCAGCAGCAGCATATAAATGGCCCAGTTTCGCAGAGTTGTATCCGATCCATGCATAGATCTGCATCATAATTTAATATTTCAGGATCTTTTCTAATTTTACAAATTGTAACTTCATGCAATTATGCTGAGAATGTATTGATCATTAGCACACAGCCACAGTGCCAGTAGGTACCTCTGCCACACTGAAATTGTCCAGTGTCAAACTGGTATCATACAAAATCATTGGTATTATTTCTTTCAATCTGTTCCTAGGCCTAAACAAAAGTTGAACAATAACGCCACTGTCTGGTACCAAGAAGCATGACTTTAACACATAGCCGTACTGGTATGCAGCAGTAAGGAACAAATTTACTGCTTTGTATATTTTTCATTCATTTATGCAGATTAAAGGAAGAAAATTTTCATTTACCTGTTTTGAAAACTTGACAATTTGAAAATGGAGAGTGACATCATGCAAATCCTCAGTGAAGCAGGAGACCTGTACCACCCCTTCTGAAACCACATTCTGGACTGAGTTATGCTCTCCATTTTCTCCATGAATTACCTGTCTTTTTCCAACCTGGAGCTCTGACAAGCTCTCTTCCAACTCTTTAGATGACATGCTATTAGATAAAATAACAAAATCAGTAAGGAAAGAGGAGAAATCACTTGACACCAAAATTACCAATAATCAAATACGAGCCGTTTGATATTACTTAGTTATACAACAGCTCAGATCTAAGCTCAGCATAAACGGGATAGTAACTGCCAGTAAAAGAGTATCACCGAGTAAAATTGGTAGTAACTGGCAGTAAAAAAGTCAGGATTAAAGGGAGTACGTATATTTACTGGAATCAGACTATCAGAGAGAGTAGAACAATGAAAACTTGAAGGATACCTCGGGAAAATTTAACTGAAGAAGCGAAGACTTGGCGATGCAGAATCCTAGAAAAGGAGCTTCGAAGCGTTTCCTTTTGACGGAAATAGAGAAGCAGCGGAAATGAATTGGACGATGGAGATGTTGCTGGACTCAGGCCAGAGGGAAAAACCTAAACGGAGCGGCTGCAGACGGAAGCTGTCGCGCAGCACCGACGGACGGACGGTACAGATTTTCTGCGCCGTAAGTTACGGACGGTCCAGATTTGATTCAGAAAGGTCTGATATTATAAAATTTAGCTTACACGAATCTCGATGCAAATCAAAGACTGAGATTTACTACGCAACATGCACAGTGTTTTTGCTGCGCGGTAGAAGATCTCGTTCCGCTGCAGACGGATTCGATATTGTCAAAGGTCACAGTTACTATATACATTTATATACATTTAGTTGAGTTACTGCGTATGAAATTTCATATTATTTTTATATTGAAAAAATTATTATGCATGTTAATAAAATAGCATGCATAACTATTTCAGTACAAAACATAATATGTATAATTATTTCAATACAAAAAATAGCATGCATAATAACTCAACTAAATGTGCATAATAACATTGATATCGATAGTCGGTATCAAATGTAATATCTACATATCAGTCCTCAATCCTCATTGTCAAATAACATCGCTGATGGACCTCTTTCCACCGTGGAGTTTTTTATTTGAACCGATAAGATATGGAACCGTATCTAGTGCTCTGAGCAGGATCCTACTCATTCATTCTATGTCGTTAAGTTTTGAATGGACGGATGTGATCTAAATCTTATATTGAATATCGTTCCTGCAGTTTAAATCTGAACGCTATGTTGTAAATCGAACGGTCAGAATCAAGAAGAGCAAAATCCAGCTCCTACGGATCCATGTGATATCTCTGCTATATTACTAAGCATCTAAAATGTCTGATCCGGCAACGGTCAAGATTTTCTCTCCATTTTTCGGAGCTAATACGAACCATCTGATGGATATCTTTTTCTGATTTGCGGCGTCGCTTTTGTTGTTAGGTGTAGAAGCTGGAAATTTCTGAAAAATACAAGGCGAAGCGGATTGTCTCGCCACTAATCGCTATAATCTTTGCCACATAGAATCAGAGATTCGCATATGTCCGAGTGACCTAGGTCTTCTCCGTTGTCCCCCTCTCTCTCTCTCTCTCCCCCTCCTCCTCCCATCCCCTTCTCCTGAGAGATCGCCGAATATTTCTCGTATATTTTTCGCCGAACGTTATTCTCTTCAGTAAAATCACCTCCATTGGCCCCTCCAATCCAAAGTTTAATGAACCTGACGTGGTCTCCATGCTCGATCTCCAACGCTCCGCCATGCGACCTCGCCGTAGAGCAATCTTATCACTGCACTCGCATCAGAGGCATGTGGTTGTGCATCGCAAACTTTCTTTCGTGGCACAATACCACTTTTTCTTCTCGTCGTCGCTCACCTCCCTGTCCTTGTAGCATTGTTTCACGTCCTGTCGTTGCTCACGACACTGTCTTCCCTTTCTCCGTCCAAACCTAGAAGTCACGTTACAAATTGTTGCGAGATGTGAATGAGAGGAGATACTTTGTGTAACTCCCCAGCTAAAAGAGGTGAATTGATTTTTGCACAGGTAAATTCAGAATCCTCTCGGTTCTTCCATTTTCATCTATCCATTTACGTTTTCTCTTTTTGTGTTGTTGCAAAATCTAAATGCTTCTAACAGTAGAAGCATATGAATAGCAACATCCGAAACAAAAAAATTGCACAGTATTGATTTCAGAAACTCAGAAGTCAAAACCCTAGAAAACGTTGAGAAGTTGAGAAAAATTGGAAAATTTCATAAACTTGTCTAATTAAGGAACGAAAAAGGGACGGTTTTAATGGTAGACTAATTGAGATGTTGATTCCACTTATAATTAGAATTTGACACAAGTAAACTTTTAAGAAGTATCTGGTGAACAAGAACTGTGGTTTGCTGGTGTTACTGTTTCTCCATGCATAAATAGAACCTAGAAATGTTCAAGTTATGGTTTAATATGTCCTTTTGTCAGCCCGTTAACATCATCAGGTCCATTTATATGACAATTGGGCATCATTTTGCATGAATTTGAATTAAATATTTCTTAAATACTTACAAAAATTGAATTATTTTCATAAGGATATGAAATTCTTCCCTCTTTCATTTTTATGTCTCTGCTGATTTGAAGCCATCAATCAGTATCACCAACTATGTCTCAAATGGGCAAATTGCTGCATGTTTGCAGGTTGCAACAAATGACATAAAGCAACTAAAGAAATGAAAGTTTACTGGGTTCAATATGTTTTTGATAAAATGGTTCAATATTACTTGCAAAGTTCTTTTTCAACAAGAATGCTAAGGAAGTAGTTTGTTTGTGTTTTCTTTGTCTTATTGTGACTAAGTGATTTAAGCACGTTGAATTCAACTTTTGAATTTTCAGGGGTTAGAAGAGAAAGGGCTGGAATGGGAGCAGTTGTCTTTTTACTGGCATTTCTCTATGATTTTTGGCGCATGGGGATTCACTTTCCCATGCCTTCTCCTAAAAGTGGTTCTAATTCTAAACTTATCCTAGAATGTAGCATTTCAATTCATGGTTCTTTGAGATTCTTTGGAAATTTGAGGGAGTGAATGATAAATTGCAGTTATTTTGGTTGCACAGTGGATTATTAAGTGAGGCAAACTTAGGTTGAGTTTAGGCTTAATTATGCTGAATAGTAGGTTTTTATAACTCTGACATACAAAATGGTTGGTTAATGCCATTACCATTCACATTAGTCGTATGGGGGAAATTTGAGTTGAACTCAAATTTGATGATTAACATGTAAAAAGAGGCTTCCATGGTACTGTTGAAAGCCTACTTAAGTAAAGAAAGAAAAATAGGAAAAAGGACTTATAGAGTGTAATTGTAGGATTCTTCACAACGACGCAGTTGGTAAGCAGAATCAGGGTAATAGGTGTATCAGTCATGGTTGTGCTCTCTGGTTTTGGAGTTGTCAATCTCCCTTATAGCTATTTGTCGATCTTCATCAGGTTTCTTTTACAAACTCCCATATCACTTATGTCTAAGTTTTTTTACATACTGCTTATTATTAAGAATGCATAGTTATCGGGCAAGGATATTGATGAAACAGATATAAAGGCTTTGGAGAGGAAATTGCTGCAGTCAATAGAAATGAATATAGCAAAGAAGAAGAAGATAATTCTTTCTCAAATTGAGTTGGAGCGAATGCAGGGATCTAGGAGGCATGTATTTTCTTTTCTATTACATCTTACAAGTTTAAAACAATAAATAGATGTAGAAATTCCTTTTCTTGCATGGAATAATGCTTTAGTCAGTTTGCGAAGAAATGCCAGTTATTTTTCTACAAGCAGATTGTACTATACAGAGAAATGTTGTCCATAAGGTAGTGTAACACATAAAAATTACATCTAAACAGGTAGCCGAAATGAGTGTCAATGAAAAATAATTGAGAAAAGCGAAAGGACTTTAACATTTGTTTATTGCTGGTTGGCAAGCTGTTGGTATCACTTGCTATATTCATTGTTAAGGGGGTTGTATCAAATCATTGCTTGTGGCCTTGTGCCTATTTATCAGTTTGTATTTTGTGTTAGCAAATCTGAGAAATTAAATGTTTAAATCATTGGTTGTACCCATTTACCAGTATGTATTTTGTGTTAGCAAATCCATCATTTTAGTTACTTGCTATTGCTAAAAGAGTACCAATCAATATCAATTGAAACAAAATGTACAACTGTCACGAATCAACATGGCTGATTATGTGTTAAAAGAGACACACTGGTCATTTTATCCATCTTAAAATTTACAATTGTCCATATTCAAAGACTTTTCTTAAATCATTACATTATGTCTTTTTTGTTATTGATTGGATTATGGTTTTTTTTTCTTTTATAGATGGAATAGAAAAGACAAGTGAGATAGTGGTAGTGGTACTGCAATTTTATTACATGCTCATGCAAGCTAATTTTGATGGATTTCTATTCGGACAATAATGCAATTGATTAATCTAATATCACTCATAAATATGAGACGTCAGATCAATATGTTCTTATAATTAATTCAATTGAACCTTTTTAATTCTGTTTAGATCTACATTGTAGAGTAATAAACGTTTCATTTCATTTTAATTATTTTTTAGAAAAGTTAACTCATATAGTCATATGTACTTTTGTTTGTCCTTACGTAACTCATCACCGTTGCAACGCACGGGCACTGTACTAGTATATATAATGATGATATAATGCAAGAAGTAAATTAGGAATATTAGAGTATTTCGTTCCTGAAACTCATAAAGTTTCTAAATAATTATTCATATCAGTTTTAGAAATTTAATTTTTTTTTAGTTTTTAAATTATTCATCTCTGAAACTAAAAAGTTAGAGTTTTTAATTATCACATCTGCAAATACTATCAGTGTTGTTGGAGACCGATCAATTTTAGCTAATGATTAAGCTACGTCAGAGTGTATAAACTCTAAAGTAAAATTACTAAATAAGAAATTTTGAAGCAAAATTGCTAAATAAGAAACTCATCTACATCCATGAAACTGCCACATAAAATTAGAAACTCCAAAAGTTTTATTGATGAAGATGCTCTTAGAGTTAAACTCCGTAGAGAATATGATTTCGGACGGTGATATAGTTTCGACTTGCTCTTCAATTGCTTTTCGCCTTCATTGCCTTTTATCTTTATGTTTTGGAAAATTTATCGAAATTCTACTGGATCAATTGTCAAAATACCAATACATAAATTATCAAAATATCATTACATTTGAGATAAATTTATATTTATGTCATCATCTCTATTTTAACACAATTAGAAATAAACAAATAAAAAATATCCAAAATACTCTTTCTTCCCCCTTTCTCATCCCCACCCCCTGACACGCACCCACCTTTGTGTTTCAATAATAAGTTTGCAATTCCAATTCCAATTCCAATTCCAGTACAAATTAGTGCTTCAAGCTTCGCACCAGTGGTGAGAACCATGGTTTTAAGGAAGCTTTTGAATGCTGTTGTGAAATGCTTGTAATAGATTATATCTTATTATATGTTTCAACTTTTAGCTTTGTTTCTAATGCTGTCATATGGTTCTTGATCTGAAACATTCTCAGTATGGTTACTGGAGAATCTATTACATACTACATTGTGGAGTTGCTGCATATGTTTATGAAAATAATGCTGTCATATGCTGTCATATTACATAATGTTTATGAAAATATTACATTTTCATAAACATTTTGTTTTGAAATTCATTACTCATTGTCTTTGCCACTTTAAAACGCATTTAAATATTACATAATGTACATTCGACTAATGCATAATTGATTGTCGCATAATACAAACTTGATCTATTCCTCTTTATGGAAAGTGGGCCACAGCAATTAAGGATATAAGTATGAAAAAAATAGGCCTTCTGCAAATTCATTAATGGGCTTAACAGCCCATTCCAATTTAGTGAAGTCCAAAACAATAAAATAATTGCTAGTCAGTTAGAGCATCTTCATCTCTAAAACTTTAGAGTTTCTAACATCAGTTTTAGAAATTTAATCATTATTTAGTTTATATATCCTTCATTCTTGAAACTAAAAAGTTAGAGTTTCTTAATTGCTACGTCAGCAAATACTACTAATGTTGTGAGAGATCGATCAATTTTAGCCAATGATTAAGCCACGTCAGAGTTTATAAACTTTGAAGCAAAATTTCTAAATAAAAAAACTCATCGACATTCCTGAAACTCAATTAGAAACTACAACATCAGATTAGAAATTTCAAAAATTTCAGAGATGAAGATGTTCTTAGTGTTCTTCATATTACTCACCGAAATAACTACTAATTAAAGGGGAAGCAAAACGGATGAATTAATACGCACGAACATTTAAGGCATCTTCAGAAATTCATTGTTGGATAAATAGAATGAAAACCAAATCAAAATAACACATATAACACTACAACTGTAGATACACAAATCCGCTTTAATACATAACTAGGCGAAGATTTCGCGCTCCGCGCGAAAAACTACAAAAAAACAACGGCAGGAAAAAAATAAAAAAATCGTTGCAAAAAAAATTTCCGGGAAATTTTTTTTTAAAAAAAAATACTATTCATAGTAACTGTAACTAAGAATGTTTAACTTTTATATATGTAAGATTACATATATAACTTCGAAAATACATACAAGCTTACAATTTTTAAAGGGCAGCTGATACGTAGATATCATATTTGATATCAACTATTGATACCGATTTTATTATGCACCTTTAATTGAGTTATCATGTACATTATTTGAGTTATTATACATGTTATTTTTTGTAATGAAATAGTTATACATGTTATCGATTTTATTATGTATCTTTAATTGAGTTATCGTGCACATTATTTGAGTTATTTGCATGTTATTTTCTGTAATGAAATAGTTATACATGTTATTTTTTGTACTAAAATAATTATGGCATAACATGCATAATTACTCAAATAATGTGCATTATAACTCAACTAAATGTGCATAATAAAATCAGTATCAATAGTTGATATCAAATGTGGTATCTACGAAACATTATCCTTTTTAAATTGTCTACGTAACTTGCCACTTTTCGCGATAAGAAACCGCCACCTAAACTTCTGGAAGCCGATACCACTACATGTATGCAAAATAATTTTGTATATTATACGATTTGTAAAAAAAAAAAATTGTAAACTAATCATGTATATTTAAAAATGTACACTATTTTGCCTTCTTGAAAAATTATAAATTTTGTTTCTCCACGAAAATTTTGAATCCAGACTTCTTGAGCCGCACAATCCAATATATTCGAACTGAACCACTTGACACATCCCTGATTGTAGATATATTTGGAAAGCATCTTCATCCTTTAATTTTGCATGTTAGCTCGATCCCGTTCCAGGAACAGCCGAACAGGCAAGCAAGCCTGTTCCGATCTTCCCCTGAGCTGTAATGTCACAAGATGACTCCATGCTTGCTCTGCTGCCAGGTGGCCGAGCGTATATATAGCATGTGAATATCTCACTGCACCAAGAACATTTACAGAGATCTTGTAACATATATTGATCTCTACTCTCTAGCAAGGTACTTGTTGCAGCAAAAGATGCACTAAAATTTCCTAAACCACTCTAGCAAGGTACTTTGTAATTTACTAAAACAAATAGTTGCAAAGAGAAGTAATGAACTTATATATATGGTTAGAAGCGCACCACCTAAAATGGACACACTAATAGATTGAGTTTGAGAGACAAAATGAGTGAAGAAAAAGTATATTTTATTTTCCCATATATTTAGTTTCAGCTCAGCCACATGTTATGAATCATGGTTTGTATCAGTTTTTGTAGGGTACATAATGAGAACATACCAATGCATTGGAGATATTTTGTATGCAACTGCTTCTAATAAAATATATTTACAAACTATACTGGCACACAATCTCAAATCTGACTTTCCCTTGCACGGTAATTTTTTAGGATTTTATGTGCAGAAGTGTCTCGATTGCTTCATAGTGAGTGTATGCTTTTAGCCCTCTCAATTGCTTGCTTCACTTTGTTTAATGGTTCTTCATACAACATTGCAGGATTGTCAAATTGGGAAGATAAACTGGGTTCCCCTAGCAATGCACGAAATGTGTCAGCCACAGAATTGGAGAGAGATTGAAGATTATAGCCTCCTTCCAAGAAAAAAACGCACCGACCACCACATAGTTCTTTAGCCAACTGTTTTATATTTGATGCAAGCATGTAGTATGTACCAGTCGTGAATTGCAAACCCGCCAAAGGATCAAGTGCATGAGCATCATAACTAAGGCAAATGTAAAATGAAATATAATCTAGTTAAGATATGTATGGTGATTAATTGAGGTGGGATCTCTTCCAGAACTATATGGGTACCGTACATAACATTATGATTTCCCCACAATTGCAAATTTGTTAAAAGTATCACTGTAATCTCAAAGGAAATTAAGCCAATTGAGCCAAACTCAAGGTTCAACAAAGCAACTAATGCTCATTTTACCCAGCTATTGAATCAATTAATCGTAAATAGTCTACTAATGGCTCAATTCATACTCAATACACCCCCAATTGCATCCAATTTACCATCAATTGGTGTATTAAGCACCAGCAAAAATTTGTTAAACTACCAATGAAATTGACATTTGATCTACCAAATAGCACCAAACAGTGGGGCTGGACAAAGCAGGAGACCAGGGAAAGATGCTCTATAAGATTGAACTGTAGCAGAAATGTACAGTGGCTTTGGCAGTAAAATTGAGAATAATATTTAATTGTTACCCAGCTGAAACAAGAATGATGTCAGGCTTGAACCGCTGTGCTGAAGGAGCGATGACTTCATCAAAAACTGACCGCATGGTGTAATCACCAGCCCCACCTGGCAGAGGTAGATTCAGAGTTGTACCTTCTCCATTTCCTGTACCAACCTGCTCTATCTTACCCGTACCAGGATAGCTTCCAGCCTATAGACAAATTAAACCCATAAACATTGAGCACAACATCTTTGCATGTGTTTTTCTCATCGGAGCAAGAATATGTCACTGGCTGGTAGTCGGCTAGTAGCACTGGAATGCTTCAATATGATGTCAGGCCAATTAAACTACTCAGAAAGAACAACAAATATATCCAATCACCACCCCCAACCCCAACTCTCTCTTCCTCAAAATGTGTAGTCCTTCATGACACCATCACTCCAATAAACTATCTGAACAAGAAATGAGAGTATATCGGTAATCCTTTCAAAAAAGTTAGTTATTGTCCTCTTAATTGGGTAACTTATTAAACTTTTTTGAAAGGGTGTGAGAGTTTTTCAAATAAGGAAACTGGAGTCCCATTCAAGTACTTGACCTGATGTGTAGAGAGGAAGAAAATGTCAGGGTCATCATAGAAGGCATCGTTTGTCCCATTGCCATGGTGCACATCAAAATCGACAATCAATACCCGTTTCAACCCATATTTGTTTTGTGCATACCGGGCAGCAACCGCAATGTTACCAAATACACAGAAGCCCATCGGGCCCTCTGGAATCGCATGGTGACCTGGTGGTCTTATTAAAGCAAAACCAACAGGTGGGTCCTGGTTTACCCTTGATGCTTCAACCTAGAAAGATTAGGAAACTTCCGTTATCCCTGAAAGCATGTATGCAATTTGTATCCTAAATAAGTCAACTAATCACATAACTCTGAAATTTTCTAAGCATCTAAACATGAAACTTACCACCGCATCAACCAAAGATATACCAGCTCCAGCCGCAAGAAGTGATTCTTGAAAAGTCTGGAAAAATAAAGGAAAAAGAAAGAAAGCTTACAGATTCAGCTTTTGACTACAGTAAGAAGACACAAGATGGAAGAAACTTACAGTCCCAGTTGCATATGTGGGCCCAGATCCTTCAATGAATATTAAACCTTCATCAGAAGCGTGACACATAACCTATCAAACATAAAGCATATTCCTTCCTTGAGTGAAAGAAAGAGAGTTCACTTGAAAAAAAAAATTAGGAACTTCAAAATTATATTTTGTAAATACTCTCTTGCCATCTTTGAATAAATAGTAATGTACTAAAATTGTATTTGTGAAGATTCAAGAATATATCTGAACTGTTATTCATAGAAAGCCCAGCTCGGTGACAATGCAACTGATAAGAGAAGATTAAAGACATAATTTCTAAGGATACACAAGTAAAGAATAGAAATATACCTTCTCAAGGCCAGTAACATAAGTTTTTGAATGAACCCTGGCAACATCATCTAAAGAGGCTGGATGGAAATTTTGAAGTTCGTACACTTGTGAGCTACGGTACTACAAAAGAGAAGAATTCAAAAATAGTATACTACGTCTTTAGAATTAAAATTTCATGTTGAAGTGTTTACTTGAGCACCAACCTTAGGCGAAAGCTCCCACCTATCCAAAGCATCTACTATGGCCGGCACTCTTTTATTGCATTCTGGATGTGATTCCTACAGATGAAAGACCCACTTTACACACAAGCAGCAGGCCAGAACATTTTTTAACTTCTAAAGAAGGTTTCAATTATCAGTATTTAGGAAAATGACCTTGTTATGACCCATGGCAGCCGAAACACAATAGACGACACTTGCATTGTGTATCAGTTTGTTTGGTATATCCAAATTCAAGTCACTACTCACACCATTGGACAAACATCGCGCATTGAAATTTGATTTCAACCTTGGATAATCTTTTTTATTGTAAGATTGGTATTTTATGTCCCCGTTAAATTGGTGATATTTCCTTACTGAGTTCCAATTCCTTTCAACATAAGGCAACAAGCGCCCTGCAAAACATAAAAATAGTTTCAAAATAATCAAAAATGCAATTATATACCAAGGTTTCTCAGAAAATAACAAAATATTGAGCCAAAGCTCAGCTGGGCATTTCAACAAACAGGTGAAAGCCATGAACTCGCCTCTCCACTAACCAACTATTACATAAACAAAATGATTTCTTTAAGTTTGAAGCTAAAACCACAAACTGCCCAGGCAACCTCATTAAATTTCATTTTTCCCCTTTTTTTATGTAAATTCAAAGAAAAAAGAAGAATAAAAGGAGGTTCTGGTTCAAAATTACCCAAAAGGGTTGGAAGAGAGAGCCCGGAGGATACTTCCATTGTGGGGTACCTGGTGGTGATAATCTGATGCACAAAAAAAGGTGCGATGCATTCAATCATCTCTCCCTGATTATCAACGGTCCAGATCACATCAATCAATATCTGATGCTCACTAGGCCATGCTAGGCCCATAAAAGCCCATATGAAATCTTGGGCCTAATGAGGCGTAATCCAGCATACTACGCTTCTTTGTGTCTGTTCCAAATCATAAATTTTTTTTGAGGATGTCTGGATGGGATCTGCATTCTGCATTTCTGCTCATAAATATCAGTTAATTTGATGATTGTTACAAAAAATATTGTATATTTGAAATTTAATATCTGATATAATGAATATACAATGTCAATGAAAAATAATGAATTCGATAGAATTCTAATTACTTACTAAATGACTTCAAATTTATGATAGTTCATATTTAAATATTTGGTGGTAAAATGACATTCAACATTGCGTGAAATTTAATACATCATCTGTCTGTTGGTGGTTGTGTGCGTGTTATTTGTATGTAATATTTCTTTGATCTTTATTTTTGTTTACTTTTTATTGAGAAAAATATTATAAAAATCATCAACCTACTTATTTTTAAAAATAATTTTGATAGACTCAAAGTATTAACATAAGTATGTCGCTCTCTTATTTTTATTCTGCAGGATTGGAAAACTTCAAATTTTGCGATCGAATTCTGATATGGTGCCAAAAATTGTTGAGTTTCCAGCTCAAAGATCTTATCCAAAAGGATATAAATGCACTATCCGAAATCCAAAAAGTAAAAGATATAAGTGTGCTGGTTCACGCAAGGGCATATGCATTTCTATCCAAAATAAAACATCCTTTTCTGAAATAAAATACTGAAAATATTGATTGAGTGGTATGTTTCGGTGTCCCATAACTTTTATAGAAAATTGAAAATAATGCATTGTTTGCGTTCTCTTGCACTGGTGCCAACGTAGATGAGCAAATCTAGCGTTCTTGTATATATCAATACTATATATAAACTTTCATCAATGTCGGCGTGTTCTTTCTTTGACACGCGGACACGGCATTAATACATGTCTTGTATTCGCAGTTACGAAGCCTGACACACGGGCCTCAATATTTGCAATATTCACATTAATGATGAAGTGATCTAATCTATGATACGACGGGTTTGCTCTGCCTCCAATATTCACATGCCTCAATGCATTAATGAGGACTGAAAACGATCGGTAACACATTAAATCGCAACAATTTTCAATCGGCTGGAGCGTTGGGGATGTGGGTCCCAGTAAGAAATAGCTTTTCATGATGAAGTTTGTCTTCTACAATTTTTAGTGCTGTCTCATCATTTGCACCATCCAACGGTGTCGTTAGCTCTCATATTTTGTTTATGCAACACTTTGGTGCATTTAACAATTTCAGCATTTCTCTTATAGGACATATATATTTACTTATTTGATTCAATTTGTGACTCATCATTCGTCTCAGCATGAGGGCATAATTGGAAAAAAGCAAGTGAAGTGCAAGATTTTTCACTATAAAATTGATATAGGAGATAGTTCCAATAAAAATTATTGCGCAATAAAGGAAAGATCAAATAAAGTAATTTTTGCACAGAGATTGGTGTGCAATAGAATACAGATCAAATAAAAGATTTTGCGCAAATAATGATTTGGTTAATTGAATAAAAATTTCAATTACATTTATCTGTTGACAAATTTAACAAATAAAATATTTGGTCATATTTATAATTGATGACAAAATATTTTGGTTTTAATACCATATCTTTCAATACATATTATAAATACACTTCAAACATTCATGAAATATATCAAACTATAATCTTCTTTCTAATTTTCTATTTGACAATGTCGGCTAAGAAAAAAATAACTGATCCAACATACCACTGTCCACACTATGTGAGAATATAAATTTCCCGTAATCCACCTACTGAAATAAGGAGCCAACGATTGATTGAAAAAATACGACCAAATTACTCAATGCAGATGTGCAATTCATATTAAGATTCGGTCCATACAAAAGAAGAATACGATTTTATAAGCACAAGAATTACTTTGCAAGAAAATAATGAAGACAACGAGGGAAACTCAAATCATACATCAAGAAATGAAATTTAAGAAGAAACGCACTCTATGGAGCCAATACCTTTAACTGAAGATGACATTCGACTTCCTCATGAAATCGTCAAAGAAGAAAATAATAATAGCTAGAAATATTTTTCTATTTCTTAAAATGTAATGTTTAAATATTATAATTTATTTCATATTTTCTTTGTTATAAAATATTGTAATCTGCATTTTTTATAAATATCTTAGGAAAAAATAATATTCATTTTTTATTTTCAAAACGCGGCGAAACCGCGAGCCATTACCTAGTGTATATAAAATATGTGGGCAGGTGTACCACAGGTACAATAATGCGGCATCAAATCATCCATCAACAAGATGTACTTCATTTATTTGAATATTGGAGAATTTTTTTCACAGATTCTGAAAAAAATTTGCCTTTATGATCCTGTTTTCAAATATTTGACAGTTAATACTCTATTTTTTTCGTTCACGTTCACATGTGTTATCTAGACGTATGCATTTAAAAACCGAGGTTACTCGAGTTGGCAAAGCAAAAATTTTACCAAGTAAATTGAAATCTGCGTTCACGTCTGAAAGTGGGTCCAGACGTAATGTTCACAACGTTGTTCGAACACAACGTTCAGACACAACGTTTAAACGTGAATGTCCGTCCAGAATTTTGCAGCATACTTAACCATTTTTGTCGTTTGATTTGCATCGTGAACACATGTATTTAGTCTGAACGTGAACGCAGAAAAATAAGGTCATGGTTGTCAAATTTTTGAAATCAAGATCATGGATGTAATTTTTATTTTTTGAAGGTGAAACAAAAAAAAGAATTCAATACTAAACATGTGTCTCTTTCAAGTTGACACATCAATTTAGAACTGAGAGGGTTGCTCCAAGTAATGAAGAGGAGCTCATGGAGATTAATGCTCAGAAAGAGCAAGAAGGACTAGAGGACAGTGATGATGAAAATATGTTGGGAAATTAAAATGAGTTTAGCATTTTATGTTTCATGTTTTTGGGTGTTTGTCACAAACAATTATATTTTATACTTAGAAGTGGAGGGTGATTATTCTAGAAGCAAAGGGACTTCTTTTATCTTTGAATGTATTTTGGATACAACACAGAATTGATGCATCATGTAAAATTATATTTGGATAATTTAATTTCTAAATAGAATCTTTATTTTTTTTTCTTTTGATAGTACATCACTTATGTATTAAAAATTTTGTAAGTGATTTTTGTTGTATATTAAAGAAGTCGGAGCTTTTTTTAGGCTACTTTTATTAAAAAAAAGTGTGACATCAATCTCATATTGATATGATAGTAAATAGATTCCATTGACAAATTAAATTAATTTTGATATCATTAATAAGAAATCAATTTAATTGTACATTTATTGATAAACAATAATGGTTATAATTAATTTGTGTTTAAAACTTTTCATGACTCACTCCATTTTATTATCCTTTCTCTCATTCATCAATCGCACACTAACAAGGGTGGGGGTCTGAATCTTCTACTGGATGATGAGCAGGACTCTATTCGCCTCAATTTGATCGCCCATTTTAAATGAATGATTTTCATTTGATTCAAGGTGTCAAATGGGTCCCATTTTGTTATTTGGGTGCAATTAATATTCTAGAAGTTATATAGGGCATCTTTGATCACTGTCATTGATTCATTTTGAGTTAGGATTCGGATTGTGCCAACAAGGCATGAATCCATGTATTTTCACCCAATTTGTTGTTGCAGCATCCTAGAATGTCCTTCAAGTGTTCTTTGTTGACCTCAGCAGTCTTGGCACGGCATTAGAAGCTTCTAAAATCATTTGGAGACTGATGTTGACACTTACAACATCTTTATGCTTCATTTCGAGTATTAAATTGGGCTTTTGTTATTTGGGCTCCCTTTAATCTTAATTAGACTTCATAATTTCTCAATTAGATGTGTGAGGCTAAAGAACATCTCCAATTGACTTGAACTAGCCGAAATTGACCAAGTGCATTATCAATTTTGATCCCGAGTGAACTCATAGGTGATCTCTCTCCTCAGTTATTTTCAAGCGTACCCTTGGTATCGTGAAACCTCTAGGAGCATGCCAAGCTTCTTGCCTTGATCTCAGGCATCATAGATTACAAGTTCGGATTTGGTACCGACAGGTTTGAGCTTGATTTCTTTGCTTATCCTCTGAACTTTGAGTTGATTGATGATTACCATGATGATATCCTTTGAGCTTTGATTTTATTGATTACCATGAGTCAATTGGTATGTTATTTGCAGGAAATCTTGAAGAAACAACGAAGTTTGGATTTGATTAGTCTGTTGAGTTCGAAGAGTTAAATGAGCTTGGATCAACGAAGAAGATAAAGGAGAGCCCTTCGATCTAAACATGTGTCTTGATCAGGGATTTAGAACTCAGACATAGGAGTTTAATGTCTGTTGAGTCACTCACAATGTCAGGGTTAGAGACACAGGCAACGTTTGATTAAGGGCTGACAATGAAGGCCCCACTTGTTAGGTTTAATGAGGCACAACCCCAACGATGTTTTCCTTTTGTTTCTGGGTGAACTATTATGTAGACCATGAGGCTAACAATTCCTGAAGCCCAATTATACAACCACGAACTAGGCTCATTCAGTCATTCTAAACTAAAAAATGTTTAGAGATTGATATAGAGGCCCAAGTTGCACCTTTGAAAATTCGAATTTAATTTATCCAATTAGTTTTGAATTGTTTGGAGGCTCAAATGGTCAATTATTTTAGTGAAATAAAACCAAAAATTTTATATATTTTCTATAGAATTTATTGATATATAGCTTGACCAAATTTCTTGGACTTTTGACCTTTGATTAATTTCAAAATGTTATATGTGATTATTTTATAATATGACTTGCATATATTATGCCTCAAATATCATTTTCAATCACATGAACACCTCATAAAATTATTGAAAATATTATTGAGCCTCCCTTGCATTTGATTGGGGTTCTTGATGCGGTTTTGACAATTTTGTGCATAATACTCTAATCCTTTGGAAATTAAATTAGCCTAGTATTTGACCCCTTGTTTGATCACTTGTATGCTTGTGCATTGCTTTATTTCTTTAATAATTTTTAGACTAATAATTGATACATTTTCAGAAGCGAACACTTGCTAATTATCCACCGTTGAATGTAGATCTGACGGTGATTCAATTAACGATAAGAGTTTTGGGTCTATTGTTGAGCCCAAACTTCGGCCCATCCTCTAATTCTAGTTTAGGTTGCTACAACTATCATGCTACTTATTCTAGTGGGATCTAGAATTTCCTCTGGCTGGAACCATATTCTCTAGACTTATTTTTAATGGGTATTCTCTGCATCGGTTAATCTGAAGCGTCCGATTAGATTTGGACGGTTGTTCGCTAATTATATAATCTAGAGGGCTTTTGTATTATAAAATCAGATTCGTTCAAATCTAATTCAACGGTTCAGATTAAACAAAATGTCATTTGCCTCTGGCGAGATAGAGATGCGAATAAATTTATTTGTTTTGATGATGTAAAGAATAGAGAAAAGATTGCACGCGCACCTTGACTTTGAAACCCCCGAAACACGGTAAACATAAATAAATCTACAAAGAGATTAATTAAACATAGAACAGACTTAATTTATCAAATAAAATAAAAAAAGAGAACAAAGAATGAAACAAACGAGAACAGACGACGACAAAACGAAATAAATCGACATCAAAATCAAGTAGACTTCAACATTCCTGTGTGGCAATGTTGCATTCAACGACGACCGTGTCATAAAATCACACCATTAAAAAAAAAAGGTCTGGTTAATTTGTATTCTATAGTCGGACTTATTAATATTATTTTATTTTACATCTCTTGCTTTCTAAATTTCCAATCGCAGAGCTTTACTGTAGACTTTCGAGTTCTTTAGGTGACAAATCGTGTCTTGCAACACATTTTTATTGTTTATGTATTAATTATGAGGAGATAATTATGATTTATGAGGAGACATTTTTATTAGTATGGGTTAAAAGCATATGAAAATAAACTGCAGTTTCAAATACTGGAAGGCAGTTGGTAGTTAAAATGTAGTAGGTTTGGTTGATCATATGTAAATATTTTTTTTGGTATGAGGTCACAATATAAATCTCTTATATTGGTTTTTGTTTTGTTTTGAAGATATTTTGTAGTACTGCTTTCGGTTCTGGAATTTTGTATTTTTTTTATGTATTAGGTTGAATTTTATTTTTTATGTTCAATTGATATCAGTTATGTGCCACTTAAAATACATAATTGTCAATCACTAAAAAAAATGTCATTTTTCTAAGCAAATTTATTACATAAAATATATGCAAAATTTTAAATAAGCGCATTTTGTTAGAAAATAATTATATATTTTTCGCTGATAAATATCCAACTTTAGTTGACCAATAATGAAATAATAATTATTAAGAAGAATGACACTACAGTGTCAAAACTCCTAAGTATAACCCATCTAAAGATACATGTAATTCTAATTTGTCAAAATAAAATAGTAGATATTTGAGCATACTACTTAAACAAAAAAAAACTCAATTGAACTTGACGGAAGCGGATTCTCTGCCGCGCAGTAGTAACGAACGTTCAAGATTTTTTGCGCTGTAGGTTATTGACGGTTCAGATTTGATTCAGTGAGGTCTGATATTGTAAAGTTTAGCTTGCACAAATCTCGATGCAAATCAAAAAACTGAAATTTATCACGCAGCATGCACAGTATTTTGTGTTGTGCGCGGTAGAAGATCTCATTCCGAACTTGACCGCATAAGGTTCCAACGTGACTCGACACTTTGCCACCACAAAAATAAGTGGATGAGGGAAGAAGGGAGAAGACAGGGAGGCAAGAAATTATTCTCATCCGACAATTTTTAAATAAGGTAATGTTTCGTAGATATCATATTTGATATTAATTATTGATATTGATTTTATTATGTATTTTTAGTTGAGTTATTCTGTATATTATTTGAGTTATTATGCATGTTATACCATAACTATTTCAGTATAAAAAAATAACATGTATAACTATTTCAATACAAAAAATAACATGCATAATAACTCAAATAATGTGCATGATAACTCCACTAAAATTACATAATAAAATCAATAACATATATAATTATTTCGGTAAAAAAAATAACATGCATAATAATTCAAATAATGTGCAGAATAACTCAACTAAATGTACATAATAAAATCGATATCTACGTATCAACTCCCTTTAAATAATATTATTGATATTTTCAATTAAATATTTGAGAAAATCAAGAGTTGAATTTCAAATATGCTTCGACCGTATATGCCATTCGAGGTCCACCACACTTCTTTAGTTTGACCAAATTTAAATAAAAAAAGGAAAAAAAAAAAAACCCTATGAACCCGCATATCTCTGCGCTCTAAGGGCCTGTTCGGCCATTTCCCACTCACGTGGGAATTTGAAAATTTGCTTTGAGCAAATTTTTTTTTTCCCATCCAAACAGTAATTTTCAACTCAAATTTCATTTCCCATTCCACTAATGAGTTTCCTCCGAACGGACCCCAAGGGTGGGATTTATGTGAACCGCTAGTGTACGCTGCGGTCCACTTTTAAAAAAAATTAACTAAAACAATACGATTTGTCAGTGGATATGAATTTCATAATGTTGATCGCAGACAAAAGTTGTGGGATAGTTTTTTTATTAGTGGTGGTTGCGATTAGAGTATTTCTAAAATCCGCGCGGTATATTCGTTTGTGGATCCGATCCGACTCGCTCTGTATTCGATTCGTCTCGTGGTCCAGATCCGATCCGATCGTGGTTAACGGATCCACAGATCTATGATGGGTTGGGTAGGCCAAAAATCCTCAAATCCGTCCGAACTCGTGCTGATCCGCCCCAGGACTCGACTCGTGGATCCGACCCGTGGAATCGTGCAGAAATTCAAAAAAATTCGAAAAAATTCGAAAAAAATATATATATTAAAATAATGTGCAAAAAATTTTAAAATTCAAAAATTAAAAAAATTCGAAAAAACTGATGGATCCGAACCCGACCTGTCCGGATTTATCACGAGTCGGGTTGGAGGTTTTGAGTTCGGACCCGTGAACCCATTGTACCGGTGGATCCGTGGATCCGGACGGATCGGATCCACGGGTACCCGAACCGGCCCGTATGTAGAACACTAGTTGCGATTCATATTTTGAAACTTATTTTTGTAGAGTGAGAATTTTTGCTTATGGACCACATAACATGTTTGTTGTGGTAGTATTTCTAAAATTTTATTTTTTTATTTTGTTAGATATTTATTTTTTAATAATATTATTATTAAAAGAACATTTCGGATCCTCATTCACATATTTGGTAGTTAATAGAATATTTCTCATAGTTTATTATTTATTTTCTTTCTCAAGAGTTAATAATATGGGGGTTAATAATAAAAGTTATGATCAGTTAGAGAGCAGAGAGAGTTGAGGGAAACGGAGAGTACTTTATATTTTAAAGATTAATATGCAATTTCAAAATTTATAATTAAGTTTTAAACTTTATGTTGTGAAGATAGTGAAATATTAATATTTTAGAAAAAAATTGGGTACTAAAAAAAATATGATACATCGGGTACTCTAGCATGTCTGAGCTGTTCAATTTATCGTAATTGATGAAAAGTTAGGTTGTCTGAATTCTTTGAAATCATCATGTATCCCGTATCGGATACGTATCCGTTACCGATTCGCGGGCGATACTTCAGTTGACGTATCCACTTATTTTATTTTTTTACTAACAAATTCGGTCAAAATACTCTGAATTTGGGTATAATTCGCATAATCTAGGATAATGTTGCTTTTGTGTTCTCTAATTGTTACATTATCTTATAATATATGTTATTTACTATAATAATTTTATTGCAATATTATCTAATGAAGATATTTTATTCTAATATTTTATACATAATATGTTTTTTATTTTATATATACTTTGTATCCTAGTTTTTTTTTATTAAAATAGTGTATCGCCAACTGGGACCCTCTCTCACCAGTATCCTACCGTATCAGATATGATTTTCGTACTCGTAGCGTGCAACATAAGTGGAAGATGGTTTACTTAACTTTTGTTGTGTTTTGTAAGAATCATTTTTCATCATTTTCGACGAATTGAACGGCCCAAATGAGTTCATTCAATGTATCATTCTTTTGATGTACTCAAGTTTGTGCTTAATATCTTCTATGGAAAAATATATATAGTTCAAAATTTGGAAGGATCAATAAATATTAGAATTTTTATATTTTAAAGAATGAATATTATATGTTGTAATTTGAAGATAATTTGAAGAGGAAATGTGTAATGTTAGTTTTCTAAACGGTACTAATTTAACAAGTTCATAACTTCATATTTAAGCATCCTTATGTCATATGATGTCATTAGTGTCTTAATCATATTAAAAACCGCTTTCTTTGCATGGAATATGCATTTTCGTCTAAAGCTCTTTAATCAGGGACGGAATCATTTTTTTTTAAGAGTTTTAATAAGATATCAAATATTAGTTAATATCAATACAATTATGATATTAAAAATTTAGAATTACAAGTATAGGGTCATAGTGAAACAATTTACATATATATATGACGTTCAAACATATTTTTTGGTCAAGAAAAATGATTGTATAATATACAAAATATATAAATATACAGTAGCGGATGCATGATTTTTATCAGAGATAGACATAAATTATATACAAAAGTATAAATTTCATCCGAAATTTGAAATACCGTATAAATAAGTATGTTTTACATATTAAAAAAGAAAATATAGATAAAATATAGTAACACTTACAAAATCAAATCAAGTCGATGATCGTAAATCGAGTCAGCCTTCTTAAAGTACTTGTCCGTTTTTTTATATCTTAAAATATCAAATTCAAGATCAAAGTTAGCAAAAAAAAAAAAAGAGAGATCAAACAATTTAAATATCTTGCACAAGTAAGAGCATCTACATTGGTAATTGCTTAGCAATTATTTATACTTATGTGTCAATTGTTTTGTAATTGTTGGGTTGTATGGCTATTGCTTATTGAGCAATTATGGAAAGGAATTGCTTATTTAGCAATTATGGCTATTCTTTTTTTAAAGATGAGTTGGTCAAATGTTTAATTCTTATTGGTCAAGTGTTTAATTCTCAATTATTTGCTTGATTGTATCAATATAGGAATGGATTGCTTAATTTCTAAAATTTCTACAATTATTATTTAACAATTAATTTCAATTACTCTATTGGAGATGCTCTAAGAGAGTCTTCAATTATGCCAATTACAAAGACAAAATAGCATAAAAATATAAAAATAATAAATAGTGTATACATTTACACTAATCAAGTAACTTACGCAAAACTTCAGTTGTCAAGTTAGATTTGTACATTTGTTGTTTTGCACACAACTTCCTTTGACTGTTGCAAAAAAGATAAATGCAACAAATTAGAATTTAGAAATATGTTTTTTAGTTGTTTGATAAAATCATTATAATTACTAATTAAGTTCATAACTAATAGACTGAGATGTAACAAACTTCATAATAATTCCTACAAACATGAAAAATAGAAAAGAATGAAACATGTCAGACCAACAAAATAGCACAGCTTAGCACTTCATACGGGGAACAACAGTTTGGCATGAGAGATGTTCTAAGGCAATCCCATGACCTCAGCTCTTCATAACAAAATTCAACAACGGTGAAATAAAATTAATTAGATAAATTAAGAGACACATACTTCATTCAACAACGGTGAAATAAAATTAATTAGATAAATCAAGAGACACATATTTCATTCTATTTTGACTTTGTGAATGGAGCAAAATTGAGATGGTGACTGACTAAATGGGTGAGAGTATAAGAGATTGAGGGTCAAAAGCTCAGCGGATTATGTCAAGCGCCAGCAGCGAATATCAGAGGTTCGATGAGGATCAAGGGTACAACCAAGCAGCTAGCGACAAAGATTTGAGCGACTTAGGGTTAAGGACTTGGGGTTCGAACGGTTTGCTATTTGCATCAGACTGATTCGCACGAACAAAGATATGTAGGGCGAGTGAATCAGCGGATCGTGATTCGCGAATTTGTGATAAAATAGAATTCGCGAAGAGAGTTTAGGCCATAAAATGTTCGAGTAAGAACATGGGTAAGCACACTTTAATCCAGAGGTAGACACAAATGGTAGATATTATTGTATCTCTATGAATTTTAAAATTCAAAGATAGACACTTACCTATTCTTGTTGTATGTTTGATCTGCCCGATAAATACATGTATATCTAGAGAAAAAAAGGGGCATTACACTCCATTTTGTTCACTAGATTCGCTATTTTGTACACTTAGATCCAGAGACGGATCCAAGCAAGGCCGGGAGAAGGAGCAATTGCCCTCGAATTTTTTTTACAAAATAATTATATACATTTAAAAATATGCATCAATTTGCTTTCTAAAAAATTATACATTTTGTTCTTTCTTAACAAAAATTCTGATCCGCCTCTGCGTAGATCCGCCTATTTTAATTTGATGTGTATGTTTTCTTTAGTGGAATCTTGCCTCAAGTATAATTCAAAGTAAGAAGCATCGTGCTCTCGATCTTTGATAAAATTTGGAGTTTTCTCTCTTACCAACTGTACTATCACTTTGATGTGTATGTTTTTTAAGAGGGAAAAAGAAAGTCAAATCATCAATTTTAAATAATTCTATATATATAAAAGTTTAACATTTTATTTTTTCTCCTGAAATTTTTTTATTTGATTTTACTGTAGCGATTTTATTTTTTTTTCTCCTGAATTTTTTTATTATCGATTTATTATAAATTTTGTTATTATAATACGAAAGTTTCAAATTTAACTTTTTCGCGCGGAGCGCGAGCATTTACCTAGTTTACATATAAACTCGGTTTCAAATGTGAAATGTCGAACCCGCAACCTTATGTCATTATTTATATTTATTTATTTTTTTTAAGGAGATTATTTCTATTTATTTGATAAATGTAATTATCTCAACTTCTTAATGTGTTAATTTTGAACTTTAATGTTTCATACAAATTACACGCCACTTTGTAAATAACTAAATATTAATTAAAATATAATCCTGTAACTAAAGTATGACCAACACCTCCAAATATAGCAGACAATAATATTATTAATTCATTTCATTTTACATAATTGTATTGCAATCTTTGCACCAACATCATCTTCTGATTCCAACAGCTGCTATAGTCGTAACAGTATAATTTTGTAATTGGCAACACGCAAAATTTTAAGGACATTAAGTGCAAATCAGAAAAATAAATAAAAAAGAAGCAAATCATCACCAATTACGCAATCAAGCATCTAGAAGCTATAGACTTTTGTACCACGCAAACAAACAATAGTTATCACGGATCACTCAAATATTTCTTTTTGTGAATTGAAAGCAACACATGGATCCTCGTCTCTTTAAAATCCTATAACTGTTAGTCTGTTACCATTTTGAGTCTTGGGCATGTTCTCTCTTGCCTCTCTTCAGCTTCACACCAGCCCCTTAATTACCTTCTTTCTTTCTCTTTTCCTCTCTACATGTCTACAATGAAACCAATCAAGCGACATGAAAGTGCTCGCAACCGGAAGATACGAAGAGATGAAGCAACTCGAAGAACCGTCTCTTCACGAAGCATAATGGAGTATGACAAGTGGATCGAAGGGATCAAATCGGGCAGCAACCCCCGTCCCGGTGCATGGTCAAGTAAAATTCTTCCAAATTCTAAATCCATGCCAACCAACCATGATGAGGAACTTAATTGGCATGACAGGAGAGAGTATTCAGATATTGATCGAGCTGCATCCCCAGAACTATGGAATAAAACACCGACTCGTGAACCTTTTCACTTGTTACATGAAGGTAAAAATGCTTGTCCTGATACAAGAAATCGAAAGATTGCGGATTACAGGAAGGAGATGATGGAGATGGTACGAGGACTGCCGGAGGAAGACTTCGAGCTAACGCTTCAAGATATTGTTGAGAAAAGAAAGGAATTTAAGGAGGAAGAACCAGGAACAGTCAAGGGATTAAAATATGATGAAAAAGAAACAAGAAAGAAGAAAAATCAGAAGAAGCATGTGAGTGTAGCAAGGAGTAACAGCGTCAATACAGGATTGCTAACCAGAATCTTTTCACCACTCTCGATAGCTGTAAGGAGGAGGAGTTTAAACATACGCGATAGAGGTGAAAAGGTCGCAACAAAAGAAGATAGAAAGAAAGTGATTGAAAGAAAGAAAAATAAGGATGAAGAATGGTGGAGAAAGAACGAATTCAGCGAAAAAGGTAGTAATTCCAGCAGTGTCGGTAGCAGTAGCAGCAATGGTACCAATAGCAGTGTTGATGATCACTTCAGCAGAAATATGAGCATGTAAGATATTTCTCTCTCTGTTTACCAGTAGTTAATTATTGCTCTCTCTTAAATTGTTGTTATCTTGTTGCTCAAAATTATTGCAAATTACATGATTTTCATAGATTGGGAAACTGAAAATTGTCCTTTAATCACATAATTAGTACAGGGGCTTAGTACACAAGCTAGGGTTAAGATCTAGAATCTGAATTTGCTTTCTAATTAGCTGACATCATGGATGTTA